>JAOEHI010026676.1:0-58172 GCA_025447815.1 Percopsis transmontana
GATTTGTGGTGGTGTTGTTGTTGTTGAACTGCACCTAAACTTTGTGTTGCATACATTTAAAATTACATTCGGGGCTACATTCAAAACATTCGGGGCTGAAGCCCCGGAAAATGACCTGGCGACGCCGATGGTTGGATTGTTTCATGTAACTTAGTTCTTCTGTTTGTCCAACATTCGCAATAACATGTGGTTTTACTGAATAATTAAGTAAATATAATTTGTAAATATCTCTATATAAAGAAACCTCATTGCTTGAATTGTTACTCTCTGATGTCTCAGAGGACATCTTTTATCCTACGTCGGCCACTGTAGCTTCTCCTTCGTGTTTGCAAAGGAAGGGGTAGGCCGTGAGTGACAATTGCAATTCGCAACCCTCACTACTAGATGTCACTAGAAACACACACTGGACCTTTAATGAAAGGCTGTCTTGCACTGGCCAACGTGATGCAGGTTTTGCTCCATGACGAGTGCATTCGCTGGAGACCCCCGCTGTAGACGTCCGCGGTTCACTCGATTCCGAAACACTTGCCACTCCTTGCCACTCCACTAGTTTATAGAAATTGCATTCTCCAAAAATAGCAATATATTTTTATTCATCTCCACGGAAAAAATAAGAGAAGTCTCAAAGCCACAGAGGGTCACTCGTAATGCCTTTTCCCCCCGTTCGCTGCCCCCAATACCCATTGATTCTGCTGACATCCTTTGGTCTCTGGAAGGTAACCTACAAATCAAATGATTGTAGTCAATCTTACTCACAAAAACAGCGAGGATTTTGTAAGGGTAGTAGAATTTTGGCAGCCTCAGTTTACGTTGCCAAAATTACCGCGCCCCCATCTAATTTTGCTAAATTCTCTTTGTTGTGACTGCCTTTACCAACTAGGGTAGCATACCATCCAGTGACCAAAATATTTCAGCAGAATCAATTTCACGTGTCTCTTACATTGCAATAGGATTTGCGTTCGAAAGTTCAGGCGAAGGGAAACTACAAAAACGGCATAACACCGGCGCCAAGTAGCCTCTCCAAACGGTAGACTAGACGAATGTAGAGTTGAGCAATGGATCTAAAATAACAAATGCACTTTTATCAACTTCATTTATAATTCAGGCATTACAGTTTATCAACCCTATTTTAATCAAATATTTTTTTATAACTTATAACATCCCTAATAGCCAACAGCCGTATTGAGTAATTCGACTCCAAAACCACACAGAGGCAGCATTGCATTTATCTATGGCCCTCCCCACTTTTCCACTGCAGAACTATGCTGTGCCGATATTCTAGCCTACAAATATCACGTGAAGGGCTTTTAATCAATACCAAGTGCCTCACAGTCAGTTGTAATGTAGTTTTATAAGACTAGCATGTTCTATCAATGAGCCTAGTATAGTATATTGTAGATGTAAATTTCAGTGTGGGAAATTAATTCCAGCCAACCAAGTTAACCAAATGCTGACAACATGTTGATGACCAAACATTTTCCAATTCTCAAGTTCTGATTTTTTGGCTATAGTAGCCTATCCTAAATATTGATAAATCTTACCACTGTTCCTAATAATCTGGTCAAAGAGACATAAAGAGACAAATGCCTAATAAAGATTACAGAAGCTGTGTGGCAGAGAAACTCTATTGTCAAATGTTAGGTGCACTAGGTCCCTTCTGACAATATTAACATCTGGTTTTGAGTCCCTATCACCTTTACACATTTAATTACAGCCTTGAATTGGCTTGGTCTCATTTGTAATTCATGCAGAAGTACATTGCAAGTCTTATCTTTATCCCCCATCTGCCTCTTTTGGTCAGAATTTAATTAAATAGATTAAAAGGAGTAAATAAATCTGTATTTCTTTGTGTATGCCTGAATTCTCACCTCCCCCTTCTCTGTTTATCTTTGTTTCTCTAAAATGTAACATGATGATTTGTTTCTGATTCGATTTTAATGAACAACCTGATCTCGTGTTAGCCAGTTTGTACACCAGGCTGTGATGTGATGCTTGTAGCAGATGGGGTCATTCATGACGGTGTCTATAAATACAAGCATGAACCTAAACTCCAGCTGGAAGGGTTCCAGTTCCATCGATGACCAGCCTGGTTTGAATGGGTGAATGTGAGGCTTTGGGTGGCCATGTGGCTTACAAAAAAGCGGTCCATTTACCATTTACCATACAAATGTGATATGCTCAATGTAATTCACTGGATTCTGGAAGAAACTGAACTAGGAGGTATTGTTCAGTAAGAAAGTTCAAAAAGACCTTTTTCACAGTGACCAAGATGTGCTACCGAAGAAGTGTAAACTTTCTGCAAAACTATTAAAGCCCCTGCCACACATGTTTGAAGTCAATGTTGCTGATTAGACTCAGGTCTGGCAGTGTACAAAGTACAAACACACACACACATACGCTCACCGCCCACTTCATTAGGTACACCTTTTCAACTGCTCGTTAATGCAAATATCTAATCAGTCAATCATGTAGCAGCAACTCAATGCATTTTGGCATGTAGACATGGTCAAGACGATCTGCTGAAGTTAAAACCATGGCATCGGAATGGGGAAGAAAAGGGATTTAAATGACTTTGAACGTGGCATGGTTGTTGGTGCCAGAAGGGCTGGTTTGAGTATTTCATAAAGTGCTGATCTACTGGGATTTTCCTGCACAACCATCTCAGTAGTATTGCTGTATTGCTGCTGACCATGTCCATCCCTATATGACCAGTGTACCCATCTTCTAATGGCTACTTCCAGCAGGATAACGCACAATGTCACAAAGCTCACATCATCTCAAACTGGTTTCTTGAACATGACAATAAGTTCACTGTACTCAAATAGCCACCACAGTCACAAGATCTTAATCCAATAGAGAACCTTTGAGATGTAGTGGAACAGGAGATTCGCATCATGGATGTGCATCTGACAAATCAGCAGCAACTGTGTTATGCTATAATGTCAAATGGGCCAAAATCTCTAAGGAATGTTTCCAGCACCTTGCTGAATCTGCAAAAGTGGGTCCAACCCAGTACTAGCAAGGTATACCTAATGAAATGGCTGGTGAGTGTATAGACGCAGGCTGCTTCTTTAGTCACATTTATGTGTATGAAATTTGTCATCATAACTTCATCCCGAGAAGCTGTTTAATCAAATAAGCTTAAATCAAATGTGAAGGTTTGTAAGGGCTTTAAACATTGTTGGCGTTTAACATGTTTACTGCCTACATAGAGAAAGATTACCCAGTAGCACTTCCGGGTTACTGTGAAAAAGGTCTATGCAGTCCAGGATAATTAATGTGGAACAGGTGTCTCTTTATTGTTGAACATCTCTGAGTTATTCCACACCATAGTTGTTATTGTTTGACACTGGGGGTCTTTTCCGGAGCTGTCAAGGGAACATGGTAGTTGTTGAGGGAAGATTCAACCTTCTGGTCTCAACATTTCAGCTACTGGCATGTTATACTGTTCTTCATCACAGGGATGACATTGTTTATTTGGAAAAACATAGACTGGATCTTTACTCTGAATGCCATAGGAATCATACAAAAACACATTTACTTAAAATGTTGCATCTATTTTAAACCACAGTAAGTGATCTATTGAAACTGTATGTATACTAAGGTGGCTCTGAAACAGGTTTCAGAAAAATTATGAACATTTCACAAATCACAAAACTGTGAGGATAATAAGGCTTCCATAAAGTCATGTAGTCTTAAATTATACTGAAGAAATTAGAAGCCACTTAAATGCAAAGGATGACAATTTTATTGATTGTTTAATCTGCAGAAAAAAACACGTGACGATATCATGATGAAGAAACACGATGTGGAATTTGAGGATGCAACATTTGGCGAGCTCTAAGCTCGCAAAGTTTTGAGTTTAATTTTATTGTATTGTTCTGTACAAGTTAGGAAAAATGCTTTTTGTCCTTTGCATTTGAGTATTCTCCAACATTTTAGCTATGTACTGTAAATATTATTGCCAAATCTCCTTCACTGTTGAATGTCATCTCATCCATGTTGAATAATGAGAACTTAAACCCATTGTCTGCTGAATTTTGTAAATGTAAATCTAAATGTAAATTTCCTGAAAAACTTGCAAGAAGAGACTTTTAAATGAACATGAATGTTCTTTTATCTTTTTGAAAACATTTACAACAATTTCAAACAAAAGTTACAAACAGAACAGAACCAGACCTGCAGTTTGCATCAATTTTCAAAATGTTACATAAATAGAACTCATATTTATAAATATCTCTTTTTATAAACATATAAATAGTTTTTCTTAAAACATAAATACATTTATGCAGGGGGAATGAATGAATGTACAGCAGCAGCAACAATATACAGCTTTGCGGTTTGTAGTTTTTACAACATTCTCCGCCATCTTGTCTGTTTATGTGTCGGTCATTTATATGTTACATATCTGTATATATATTTATATATGGGGGTTGTAGCATTGTCATATCAGTCCATTTTATTGCTGTCATGGTGGCTTTTCGTACCAAAAATCCGTCACTTGGTAGGTTGTTGTTTTTTCCCCTCAGGCAAGAACAAACTGAATCCATGTTGTCCTAACTTATCTTCTAGAATCTAGATCCTTAAAGAGAAAGAAAGTGTGGTCAAAACGAGCTGAAAAAAACTTCTGTTTGTATAGTTCATGTTGCATTTTATACGTCTGGCCATCCATCATCCATCCAACCACCCATCTGCATGCTTTGGGACATTTAGCTTCACAAGTAGCACACTAAAACATTGCCCATCATAAACCCACATTATCCATTGGAGGCATATCAACACACACACACACACTTAGTCACAAAAAAACACCATGGTGATTTATGGTGTGGGCAGATGCCAAAACACTGGTCAGGATTTTTCTGTTCACCACAAAAAGCACAAAAAGGCCTTCACTCCGGGGGGGCTGGTGTCAACTGCTTTCCTCACTGCTTCATTCTCAATGTATTTTTTTCTTCTTCACTTAAGCAAATAAAGGCCCTAAACACCCAATTTCCCACTGCTCATGGGGTGCTTTGTGAGCAAGAGAGTATGGGAGAGAGTTAAATTGTGTGCGTTAGTCTTTCCCCCAAACCCGGCTATCCTCTTTTACATTTTGACTCAAATTTTATGATGTGTCATTTTCTATGTTTGCCACCAGCCTTGATGCAGCAGATGTGGTCCTTCATGAGGAAGCTTGGACTTCCCAGACCAGCTGAATATGTTTCCCATAGAAAAAAATTGGGATTGTCCAAATTTACCATCATCACAGTTTAATGAGAATAAAGATATTCAGATATGATACACTTGTAATTTATGTAATTTCTTATACCAAGCTGCCACTTGACCCAGACTGCATAAGGATGCCCCTCCTCCTTAATATAATGTTGGAATCTCTCTTTCTTTATTGCTTTCTTTTTTTCTTCCTTGCTTCCTTGCTCAATGAGGGAGTGCATATTTTGGGAATCAAATGTTTGATGCCACATACCAACAGAGCTGCTCCATTACTAGCAACCCATGCCACTGATGGTGCCTATCCTGTCCATCTTGTGTCCGAAGCAGCCGCTCCGTGGTGTGGAACCCCCTTTCTTGGTACCCGATTTGTGTCTCCGTGGGGAGGGCTGGTCATTCAGCAGGCGCGCCCACATTCCCCTAGCTCGAGTGTCCACGCGCAGGTCTCGTAGTAAACGTATCCGCGAGCGCACGTCTTCCAATCTCCGTTCTCTCTCCTCCGACTCCAGAAACTCCACCAGCTCCTCGCCCAACAAACTTCTAAGAGACTGGAACAAGATAAATTTACAGAAACCGCCCCGTTAAAAATATTTTGGAGAGACATTGATAAGACCAATTTGCATATAAACCGATAATAAACCTTCAGTGTTTTGACTACTTGAGTGAGCAGCAGTACAACATTAATAGGATTTAAGGAAAACACGCTCATCCATATGCATTTTAGTAGCCTACTTCTATGTATTTCTGGTAGAGGAAAACATGTACTGAATTATAACGCCTTTAACGCTTCCCAGTTGTTTAGATCATCCATCCCGCTGATCTCGGATGCACTTCTTGCATCATCGCAAGAAATATAATACCAGGTTAGAACTTTATTGCACTCAAAAGATGCTATCATATGCTTCAAATCAACTGATGGTTTTAGAAATCTAATTTTGGGGTCTTGTTAAAACAGCCTGCATTTAATATATGATACCTAGATATACCAGGTAAGCAATATGAAATTACTATCAGTGAAACATTTTCTTCAAAAGTCCATAATATATGTTACTTCTGTTCTGCGGCTATTTTCTACGCCTACACCAAATCTATGTAGACGAATGTTCAACAACACATTTTACGCACGGAAATGTGTTGTCCGGGCAATTCCAATATTGATCAACAGTTGCACAGCACGAACAGAGACCAAAATGAGTTGCTAAATGTTTCATAAAGTGGTAAAGAATTGGTCACTTTGTTATTTGGAGCGCTGATGTGAATGGCAAACGGTCTAGCCTACAGCAAAAAAGAAAGTTCATTTGAAACAGAATTTGCTTCAGCATATTCATTATTACCCATTGTTTCTTTATACAGGCAACAATGCCCAAGATTGGAAGAGTTGCTTGCAAGTTATCACAATGATCCATTTGCTAAGCATGACTGCTGATGCGCAAAAATATCCGCTGGTTCACAGAGCCCAAAACGGTCTCACGATAATGCACGAAGGTTGAATGAGCACACTTGACACATTAGAAAACACACTGCGTAAAACCACAAACCTGCTTTAATAGCACGGATATTAATAATAGCACGAATATCAATAACTTGTCTTACCTTCTCTTGTGACTGGGTAAAAGGTTTTGCCCCCGTCCTGACTGACATTAAGGTTATTATAAGTCCACAAGCCACCAAGTGCGACAAGTTCATTTTGATAATTTGTATAAAAGGAATTCCTCGGTGGCAAAGTTTGGTAAGACAAACGCTAGTATCAGTTTTTAACCCAGAGGCGTATTCTGCTTAGTCCTTTCTTTAGGCTACTCCAAAGCCCCTCAAGTGCTACTCTAACTCCCTGAATTACCACTCACCGCTTTATAGCCAGTCCTGATGATGTCATGATAACCTGAGTAATGGTTCTCCTTCTGCCAACAGTTTTTTTTCTCTGTACCTGCGCCCATGCACGTCACGTATAGGTGATTAATTAAATGACACAGGCTCCGGCCATTGTGGATTTGTCGGGAAATTAGATACATAGCCTCCAGCCGTTTGACTATAATGTTATATACTATAATGAATTAGATGATTTCCCTCAAAGCAACCTAACCTCAATAGAATCAAACGCCTTTGCGGATGTATGAGTTGAAAGGTGACATCGACAGAGACATTGCTATGTCATTTAAGAATGCTGATAATACTGATGCTGAAAACTGATGCAAAGAATTACGTGCATTTTTATATTTCCTATTTAGCCCTTTCAGTCCATTCTGCTGCGACATTACTCCCGTTATTTATTAATCCGTTATGTAAATTTTGCCAATACTCAATAGGCCTACCTTTAACCAGCCAACTTGAGAGTTTTAGAAAGTAGACATTGCGCTTAGTGTTAGCCTATAGCTATGCATGCTTTGTCATTCAAACCGAAATTAGAAAAAGGCCCATTATGGACAGTAGCCTACAAAATTCAGATCTGTGTCACTGAGATTATGCCCACAGATTACGAATTGGCATCTCGAGGTCCATGGGGACTCTGCTGGACATTTCCTTTGAGTAAATAGTGATAGGTTTTAGCCTACTTCCATCATATTACGTATAGTTTCAACACCGAACAAAAGATGCTCTAAACATTTTTCCAACTCAAATCCATGAATTGTACGTGTCCTTAATCTATGCCCGCGGTAGGCCTATTCCCTTTGAGTTCACATTGTGTTATGCGGCAAAAATAACCACGGCTATAAATGAAAAAAATCAGTGCGTAAAGAATAGCCTACTTTCTCATTCAGCGTGGACGGGGAGCTCCGTATTCAACGACAGCCACCTGCAGTACAGCGTGCCTTGCTCACTGGACGTGTGTTTACTCTCAACATTAGAAATCGATTATAGATATGGACCATTATGGTCTGGAAAGGGATGCTGTTGGATAACAGGACACTACCTGTATTTAGTGCCGTGGAACCAATCGACAGTAAAACTTCTCTAGAGTAGAGTGAGGTTTAAGGCTTTAAGACAGCACCATCTACTTTGGAACACAGAGTGGCAGTATTTGCTGTGTCGAAAAGACCGTATTGCATTGTCGAGTTAGATCGATATAATATACTATATATAGTTTTTATTGAATGAGGGAAACTTTTTACGATGCTATTTATCATAAATCAACATGTTTTCAGTGTTAATAATGATAATAATACAGATAAATCACACACAATAATATATCATAAAATGTGAGCACACGTGCTCACGCACCGATGCACGCACGCACGCACACACACACACAAACACATTACAAAACAAAACAAAGCAGGCTGTGACAGAGAAAGCACTGCAGGCCCCCATATTTAAAAACCTGTCACCAATTACATCCAGCAGGGCCAAAACACAATCGTGTCCTTTTGATGAAAATGCACATATACAGTGCAAACTAGATTTGAAAAGTGGACGTTGATGAATTCTGACAGCCTTCCTGGACTGTGGCCTGGGACAGCACTATAGTAGAGACTGTCAAGCTCAAAATGTACACAAAAGAATAGGGCAAAGCTTATACATCTATACTCTATACTATGTTAAAGGAAAGATCCTCTCATCTGAGCCGACTGGGTTCTATTGTTTCTACATGTGTGAATCCTAATTGTTTTGTTGAGATACAGCATCTCTGCAATCAGTTTTACAATTATTTCAAGGTTCATTAAGCTCCAACTACATACCACCTATATGGCACTGAGTGTAGGCAGGGGGCCATGCAGGCCAACACTAAATCAGTTGCTAATTGCAGGAAGATACATACAGATGATTCGACTAATGGTTGCCCATCTTTTGTTAAAGAAACTATTATTGTAATAAACCTTTCTAGTTGGTGATTGGAATGACAACCTGTGTATTTGAGCCCTGATGGTAGGTCATGATTTTTCAATCCAAGTGAAGTCCTTCTTAGTCCTTTTTTCTGCCTCAGATTTTAGATTCACAGTTACACACAATCAACTGAAAGTATTCCATCTTAACTGCATGTACAGGTTGCTCATTTGCAGTGAATAGTATTACAAGTATTAAAGAGCAGGTAGGGGTTAGGCATCTTGCTAAAGGATGCTAACAGGTACGGTTCTTTGGGGATCGAATGTACAACCTTCCAAGTTGGAGTTACAAGATACCTAACCCCTACCTGCTCTTTAATACTTGTAACTATACTCACCATAGGTCGATTTGGATGAAAGCATCTGCTAAATGACCAAATTGTAAATACACCTTTCTTGACATGCCAGGAGAAATGGGGACAGGTATTTGGTGATTTTTGTATATTGTTAAGAAGATACCTGTACAATTGGCAATCAATGTATTCGTTGAAATTATCTTTAATTCAACAAATCTTTAATTTGTTGTGTGAGTGAGATCGACTTAGTGCTCTGACAGTGTCAGAGCTTTTTTTGTAGTTAAATAAATACAGTGAAATAACATTGAAGTTGAAGCTACAATCCCAAACCTTTCTTAAGACTAAATATATCCTTGTGCTGTTCAATTGCTGTTGGAATTGGGATCATTGACATTCACCAGTTACTGTAGGTGTCACCAAAATTACCTAATCTAGAAGGTGAATATTGAAGAGGATATATTATCTATTTTAGTGTGTGAGTTAGGGAAATTGGTTCTAAAGGCCAGTACAAAATCCTGATATGGTCATATAAAAAATTCCAGATAATGGTCTTTTCCACATCTTAAGAAATTATGCAATAACATACTCAAAGATTGTTTGCAGGTAACAGTAGCAGTATGGCGTCACAGCACTAACTAGTCGCAGGAAGGATGCTTTGGTTTAACACACTTCATAAACGAGGTCTCATCGAGAGAAGTAATGCTGGATTTACCCCTTTCAATGTATGCAGCTGGAAAATCCCTCTCACACTCTGGGGTTCATGTCAGTTCCCATGTAGGAAAGAAACTAATTCTGATAGAAAAGCTATCTATCTAGGCGTTTCTACATTTACTACAGCTAAATTCTCATGCCACTGGTTTGCTGAACTTCACTCACCTCTTGTCAAGTAGGCTATTCAGGGTTTTGTTCAAAACACATTTCTCCCTCTAGCTAATTCCTTTATTTTGAATTTTAACAAGTGAAGGACACATTTTTTCGCAATGTCGCAAGTGCGGTGTCACAAGTTTGTCTTTTTATGTATTTTAACGATGTTACACATTTTTCCCGATGACATCACAAGGGTTACTGAGAGCACCTATTTTGTTCTGGCCTTTTTCCCCCTCTTTCCGCGGTGTCTTTACCACAAATTGTTATTCGCTTAATTTTTAATACGTTTTTCAGCTTTCATGTGGCCAAAAAGGGGGAAAAAAATGGAGACACTTCACTGGTTTGCATCAGGAAGCTATGCGCAGGCCGCCAGGCGAGGGGAGGGGCCATGTAGCGGTAGTGGCAGTAGCCATTGCAACTTCTAAGGAAGGATTGAGTATCGTGGTCCCTCCTATGGGGTTTTTTGTAAGACAAACTACAAGGCTGTTACGGTCCTATAAATAACGTTTTATTACATGGGGCTGTTTAATGCCTTTTGCACAAGCGCTGCGCTGAAGGCTTTCGCATGTGCCAATGACATGCTTGTCTCAAACACAGGGGTGCAGAGGACTGATTCCCAGGGCTGAGCGCTTGTCCATATTCACTCACACATACAAATAAATACACTTGCGCACATGCATATATGTACACCCATGCATAAGGATGCATATAGGGACACACAGTACATAGTTCATTGTTTTGCTTGTTTGCACATTTGCACACACATATCGTACAGTTTGTGATGTGTTTGTTCATTCTTGTTTTAATCCCTTGTTCTTATCAGTTCTAGCACTGCAGTAGGATCATTTGGACAGCCACAGAGAACGGATGTTTTCTCCGGACATTTAATTTACTGAACGCTGACAGGGTATAGTGTCAATTTAAGAACAATGACGAGAAAGTGGCCTACTTAATTCATTAATTTTGTTATGCATCAATTCCCAGCCTGATTAGTCTAAGGTGGCTAGTCTTTGGAAGTGGGAAGGGAGAAGCCTAACCGTCAGAATCCACCCCATGACCCTAGCCCTGAAAAGCGCCAGCTTTTAACATTACCCTACAACTACCAATTACAATAACCTCCCGGCAGGAATGATTGTTAAGATTACTCTGCAAATGGCCAATCTGTCAAATGTCACAGACCCTGAAATGCAGGTATGATAGCAGAGATTGATATGTGTTCCCTATAGCAAAGATGCCACCATCTTTGAATCCTTTTGAAATCAGTAGTTGTGTATAAAAGCCAAAAAAAAGAGTGTGGAGAAGCCACAAGTGGAATATGTTCATATGAACAAGTCAGTTTTATTGCCTATTCCAAAACATGCACGATGTGTTTTTGCTTTATTGTTATTCCATAACCCAAATAACCTCATGATATTTGGGCAGATGTTAAGATGGTAAAAATTATGGAAAATGTTCAGTCAGACATACATAATAAAGATGAATATGAAAAATATATCATTATGATATTTACTATGAAAACATCAATACACTCCCACTCCTGGTGTGTCAAACAGCATTCTAAATGTCCTCTGAAAAAGTTGATTTCTCAGTGTATTATACAAAACAGGTTTGTGTAGTTTTTTTTAGATGATAAGTGATGTGAAAACATGGGATTAGTACTCCTTGTTACAGTATATTAATAGATTTTCATGGAAAACCGTGTCACCAGAAAAACAAGTGAATCAGACTCTGTGCCATTTTCTACCTCACAACTGGGGCTTATTTTCAACTGGAAACTTACATTATGCCGGTTGCACATGTCACAGAGTGTTTTTGCTTGTGTGCGTTATCTCTGCTTTGGTTTGCACACTGCCTGCGGATTTGCGGTGGATTTTACTAGCCCCCCCTCCACATTCATCTGGCAGACCAGTTACTGATTGGACAGGAACCTTTGCTGTTTTCCTACATTTTTATGTAATTTGGTTATGATTTTTGTTGCACTTCATTGATCATGAAGTATTAACACAATAGGACAGAATCACAAATATATTAAAATATTCTTAACATAACTATTCAGGTGAGTAACAAAGTTATACGAATACAAAATTCTACTGATGGATCAAATGGTGGGGCAAGGGGGCAGAGGTACCATCTTGCCAAATGATTTACTTGTGGTTATGTCAGCATTGGGTTTATGTTAACTAATCACTGGCATGAGATTATACGTAGTAATTGGCCCAGACTCAACAAAAAGAGTATACTTTTATTTAATTAGTGGTAAGAAAAGAATGTCATCTGTAGTGAAAGGCAGGGCAGATCCCACATTGATAGAGGCTACTGAATGACTTTTCCCCCCTTTGAGGACAGGATACTTTGTATTAGTTAGTTTACGGTCAGTTACAGTATGTACAGTTTCCAATTTATCTGCATTAATGATTATATATAGTGTATTTGTGCTTCTACAATGCATTTCCATTGTACAGTCTGTAAAAACAAATGCAAGGTGGAAAAAATAGACTTTAGGCAGAAAAAAACGTCTGCACTGCAATGCCATGTGTAAACTCTCATTGTAAACTCTCACTGCAGTCGTGGAGTCACATCCACTGACCCCTCACCAGCCCTGGAAAATGGCCAATCAGCAGCCAGTGGCTCATTATTATTAATAGCTGTCTACAAAACAGATTATTGTTCTGGGTGTGAGAGGAGCCCTCTAAAATAAATTGCCAAAATATTTCCATACTGTCTCTGGTGAGAAAAACACCACATACAGTATGTGTTTCTTTAACATCATTGTAATCATATAAAATTGATATTTTTAATGTCATCACTTCGACATGCGACTAATTAGCCACGTGTATATTTACTTACAGTAATATCCTTGCCACAAGCACACATGGGAAAGCAATATATTTTTTCCCATGTGTCACCTATGCTTTCATGACATATTGCTGCAGTCGGAAAATACAACTCCTAGGTCAACAGCTATTCTCACTGCGATATTAATTTGTTTTCTAGACAGCAATAGATGCCGTCTGGCTCTTATACCACCATGGTTTGTGTTTAATACTGTTGAAATAACTGTTACTACACATGCATAAAATTGCTAAAGGTCTGTTACTGTGCCAATTATATCACTGTGCCAGCATGGATTCCTCATTGTGTCATGTTACTAACAGCAAGTTTCATAAGCAAATAAAATATGCAACATTCAAATGCAGATTGCATCATGTTGCATCCAGGTTAGTATCTAAATAATATACAGTACAGATTATATATGTTTGCTTTGCTATTATAACAAAGTCATGAAAGTCAATAATATATTAACCCTTTTTAGTGTGTTCACATCATTGCCACATATTTGCCGTCAAAGCCCAGAAATGCGTGTTTCACTTGTGTTTTTTAAACCATGTTTAAAAATTTGTTAGGGATCGGGTGGCACAAGTTGTGACAAAACCACACCAGAACAGGACATTTTATCACAGACACAATATGCAATCTGGGATAAGTGCTGGTCCTGTTACAAAAACGTAGTGTGACTTACAGGGTCTTCATTTTTCATTTTGTTGGTGGAAACATCTTGACATCTACAAGTTATGAGTAACTGGTTTTAGAAGTTCTATTACATCTCAGTGACTCACTGGTACGTAATGTAATTCTCAGCTTGGCATCCAATTTATCAGAGGCCAAGAAAGACAGTTGCTGCCATTGCATGCATTCTATTAAAAGTATTTTGTTGAATCCAAATTGTGTCTAAATATAGAAGCCCAAAAAAAGCTTAAATTAAGAATGCTACGTTCCTATTAAAGGTTTTGTGTAATGTCTGACAAGCAACATTTAAGGAGTGATGTCATGATGTCATAATTCTTTGAGCATCCACAATCCAGAGCTGCAGATGTGTTTTGTGAGGGAACCGCTTTTTTCACATCAGACAAAGTTTAATGGACTGCATCAAACACAATCTAACTGCTTGATGAACTTGACAGTACTCACTCTTTTGGCATCTTGCTGACTCACTCACAGTGTGTGAACTAGTAAGTCTTGTGTCTTACAGTATGTTGTATTGACTAATAGAAATTCATTGACTATTTGGGGATGTTTTTGTCATACGATTTGGTTGTCATTATTCATCTGTTATTGAAATTGTCTGTTGAATGTGTGTACACATATTCCAATAGAATGTGATGATAATGCTCACTTTCAACCTAGGAGCCTAGGATCTTTCGTAAACTGATATTAACAGACTCATAATTGATGAAATTCGGTTGAATATCTGATAAGGCAATTGGATTGGGAAATTTGCCAACCCAATCACATTCAGAAGTTTTACTCCTCACTGTCAGTGTGCAACCTGCTAATGTGTTGTTGAAGACACTATGACAATGTGGATGCACACTGGCCAAAGAGCAGCAGCAATGGTGGCTCTTTGTCTATTCGGCTGTTATACATTTATTATCAATGCTAGGGCTAGCATTGATAATGAAAATTGCATCTGACATTTTACCATTGTTGGTTTATAGCTCTCTGGGAAAATAAATGAGCAATATTCTTCCTTTAGAACCACCACAAATTCATAATGTGTTCTTATGCAAGGCACTTTGAGTAGCCAGGTGTCATTTAAAATAAAAAAAAGGCTAATTTACAAATTATACCAATAGCAATTCTTATTTTCAGACCAAAAGTGAGAATAGTAGCTACTATCTGTTGTCAGTTATGTTGATAATACCACTGAAAGATTTCATTGAGGCCTAAACTAACATTTGATAGCTGCTCTAACTAAAAGTTTCCTGGGAAAAGTGAGGAGGACACTTATGCTGAATAGAAATTAGAGCCCATTATGGCCCTGTCTTTCCCTGTGTACCCAACATTTAGGAATGGAAGCTGCCAGCTGTGGCACACCAAAGCACATTTCTACTTGATGAAATGTTTGCCAAGCTTCTCTGGCAATACAGTTTTGAAGTTCTTTGTGTTGCTAACCTCCATATGCCTCTTATTTAGCAGTGATTTCTGACGTCAATTTAGGTAGAAATGCGCAAAAGCCACACAGGTGCATAATTATGGTCAATAGAGAGAGAAACGCAAATCCTTTCTATTTACAGTATGTGTGTGATTTTAGTGTTGTTGTAGGGAGTGTTTGTTTTAGTGTGATGGAGTCTGCATTTGACTCACAAGCTCACTTTGTGTAATGTTTCATTTTATATGTATGGATTTAATCTTGTTTATTTATGCTAGTTTCATCTGGTATATTCTAGTAAATTATTGTGTGATTTTTGTGAAAAAAATACTTTTTTGCTTCAAGGTGACCCTGCACGCACAGCGATGAAGCTGTCTGGGAGTCTAACCTGACAATGCAGACCTGTTAGCTCCTCTTTTCTTGGTGGCAGATACAGTTACAGTCAAGAGATAATTCAATAAAGATTTTCTTTTCACGTGTTTTTACACAAGAGCTTCAAAGCAGAGAAGAATGTTTCTTGTATAACTTGACATGTAAATAAAAGAACGTATGTTTAAATTGTAACATTGCAGGAAAAAGTCCCCCAGTCTTTCTAGAATTGTTAAGAGCTAATTTCATTAAGTGCTCATGTCATGTACTATAAACTGGCTGTGAGTGTGTGGCTTTTTATTTGATTATGATTATGTGATTTAATTAAAAGAGCAAAGATTGTAAGGTACTGAAAGAAATGTCCCTAAAATTCCACTGAATGTTAGACAGTGATGCTTTTAGCTTGACAATATCTCCCTAAATATATAATCACTGAATAAAAAAATAATTCCAATTCCAAAAACAAAGGAAAATCAAATATAAAAGAAAAACACAAATACAAATAGATTTCTTTGTGATTTTTTAATGTTATAGGTAACTGTAGCTTTCTGGCATTGTAGCTTTAGACTGTAAGCCTACAACCACAGCATAGCAGTGCAATTTCTTCAGGGTATATGACTTAAGTATTCTCACATTGCACTGTACTGTTGAATCTGAGTGGCACAGTGGTCAACCTCATAGACTAAAACTAATCTCTGTAATTGCTGGTCTCGGATCCATTTTCCCCACCCTGCTCTTAACCTTAACCGTTTATGGTCTAATAACCTCAAACATGCATTGAACCATCTTCTGAGCTCATCTCAGACTGAAGTGTGAGAACACGGCCAGCGTCGTAAGCCTTGCAAGGTCGAATATGGGTTAAAACAGAGGTAAAAAAGGACAACGGTGGGCTTGAGAGTACAAGCGTCAAATAAACGCTGCTAATATTTACATACACCCATTTATTAGACTTTAGGTGTTGAGAGCAGCCTTGTTGTTCTGACATTGAAAACATTAATACTATATATCTGTTGTACAACAACTCATTGTAAATATTCCTCTGTCCATGACCTGTGTAAAGGGTTTAAACCAGGTTAAGTTGTTGCACTAGCACTGGGTCAGAGGCACAGTTATTAGCCAAAGAGTACCAGAGGACATCACTCTGCCAAGCCTGACTCCTTAACCAGCCTTTTACAGTAGGAAGGAGTGAAGCATAACAAGGTTTACCATCATACTGTGATCACCAGTTTAATGGAGGCTGGCCTGGGACAACATTCAAACCCTACATCTCTTGGCTTAGGTCCGGGGGCCAGGATATACCAGGGAGTGTTCCCATGGAAAAGCTGTTAAACTGGCCGCGGTACCAAGGATGAGGAACATGTTTCCATCAGGTTCTAAACAGCTACATGGAAGTTCACATATTGAACTGCCATATAGACTCCACTGCTGCTGGATGGCCTTATAAATTGTGGTGTAACAGGGATTTAGAGAGAAGCTTGAATTTATTCTGCATTGTTTTGTTTTCTCCTCATTTCTATTCCAGGGCTACAGGTGTGGAACACAGTCACTCTGTTCCCCCCTGACATTTGAGCTGGACTATGAGGGGTCTGAGCAAGCTTGTTGTTTTTGCGTCATCTCTGTGTTGCTATGCTAACGGATTTTTCCATTGGCTGGGGTTTGCCACAGTCGTCCTGGTTCTGATTGTTCCGGATCGTATGGCGGAATCAAATTAGGGCTGGTAATGTCTATAAAGTCCATGTTTCAGGCATTATACTCAAGGGCGTTGTCCCACCTCATATTTCCCATCCGCATTTTCTCTCTTTTCACATTTTGGAACAGGATGGTCAGCTTTTTGTTGTTAACCAGCTAAACCGTAGGCTTTGTAACTAAAACAGAAAACAGATTAAAAAAGCACAAATCAATGGACATAGACATCCTGCATGAGTGGGCTCCATGTTGTGTTTATAAAAATGACCTTTTTCTCCTTGCAATTCTTTTTAGATAAAGTATACAGACATCTCAGAGTCTTTAGTCACTTCCAAAGCATCTCTAACCGAACTCTGTGTTTTTGACATTTGTTTGCTTTTTCCCTGATAACTGTGGTTACAATCAGTTGACAGATGATCTTTATCCCAATCTGGGAACATCATAAACCACCTGAGTGTGAAAACAGTAGCTCTCAGACTGTTGACAATGGCTGTTGTTCGGTTAGTTTTATCCCCATTTACCCTATGTAATAGGGATGTGAACACTAGATTGTTGTTCACTTCAAATACTGGAATACTTGTCTGGTTATTTTTGTTTATTTTTCTTCTTGCGCTAGAAGACCCTTAGGCTTTGATTACAATTACATTGTGGCTTTTCTTTGGCAAAGCAATAGCAGGTAGATGTCAATCTTGTGTTCCTGAAAGCTTTTACCGCAGCCATGTGCTTTGCCTTTGATGTGTTGGATCAACCCATAATGATTACCTCCTTGCTCAACACCTATCAATCAATTTTTACTTCTTGCGTATTGTGACTTGCAGGATTCACTTTTAAATATCTAACTCTTTAGTCTTATCTCTGTTTAGATTGCTGCAGAGTCAGTGTTGGCCTGCCTCTTATACAACTCCCCAGCCTTTATGTAGGCATTATACCCCAATGGCTTTTCTGTAGTTAGTCTCATACCTCTACTTGTGTCTTCAAGATGAACCAAGGAGCTATCCCTCCCCTCTAAAAACATCATTGTTAATGGTTGTTTTTTATCAATATATATAGGATATTGGTTTACGTACACTATGTTGGCTGGAGAGGTTGGGCTAAGCTGAGTAAAGGATTGGCCTGTTTTGAGAGAACGTGTAGAGGGTTTGATTCTGTATTGGCAAGAACTTATATAAAGAGCTTTCTGAACCAGGCAGGCAGGGCTTAATTTGTGCCGGAACAAGCCGGATCCAGATCTGGGACCTCTGTGATTGGATCTGGGACATATTTTACTGGATCCCCCACTTACCAGGCCCTCACTAGCTCACTCATAGGCTGTAAAATAATATTTTACTACAATCTGTATATATTTTTTCTTAAAGTGTTTCAAATCTACATATTTTTAAATAAACATTTTGCTTCCTCCTATACCAAAAATGCAAATATTTGCAAAATGATGTTCGATTGTTGTTACTGTATTTTACAGTATCTCTACCGTAATACATTTAAACAGTTAATTACTGTAAAATGTATTACAGTACTACAGTAGAATATGAGGTGTACCTTTTAATATTGCAGACTATTCCAGTAATATACGTACACACAGTTAACAGTAACAGATAATAACACATAACAGTTTCTAACTGTAGTTTACTGTAATCAATTTAAAAGTTTTCTTTGTACTAAAATGTATTTAAAAAACGACTGTGAATTGCAGATATGTACTATAAATAACAATGTGTCTTTAGTCTCAATGATTGAGATCTACACTATATTACTACATTTATGTTAATCTTTAAGAGCATTACCATGTACATCAAGGAGAAAATTGGTTAAAAGCACTGTAAAGTTCTAACAATATAACAATTAGTCAAACTGAAATTCTGCTTACTACAGATCCATTCAGTTAACTAATATGCAATTCAGTCAAACCACTCTCGTCTTATGGTACAAAAGCAATTTATTAGGACATGTAGAAGTATGCTATTAACAATTTATCTTTGGCGGAATGGCTATTTCAGGGGGCTTCTACTCATCATACTGATCTACTCATCATACCCTAAGTATGGATGTATCGAAACAGCAGCTTTATTCCCCTGAATAGGCCAGCAGCAGACAGAAGATTTAACAGCAAAAACATGATGGTAAGCATGTATGAACATATGCAATCATGATATCATAAATACTGTAATATGCGTACACATAATACCCATAATAGGGTCAAGCAATATCTGAAAACACTTAATATCCATGTTTGGTGAAAATGAAAGACATGTACAACAATTGAAAGACAAAGAATAGGTGGAACTGGGGAGGTGGCAGGTCCTGAAGCAAACTTAGCAAGCAAAATAGTGATGGAGGGGGGACTATTTAAAAGAACCTCCTTCATTCAACGGGCCAATGAGGTTTGTGTAGGTTTGTCAGCTGGGTGTTGGTGAGTCAGCTGACACAGCAGTGGGCAGACTACCGTGGCCTGCCAGAACTAACGCTACGCTTAATTAGTAAGAGCATGCAAGAGTAAAGAAGAGAATAAATTATTATTTAATTCATAAACATTTATTTTAAATAGCATGTATGTAAATTGAAGTGTTTTAAATAACAATTATAATTCAGTCTTTGTCTCTAACTGAGACAAATCACCACTGTGTCCTCCTCTGAAAATGACAGCTGCCCAATGCACAAAAAGACATTCCTCAAAAAAAGTCAGTCAGGGAGGAAAAGTCAGACAGGGAGGAAGAGAGTCAGTCAGTCAGTCAGGGAGGAAAAGAGTCAGTCAGGCAGGGAGGAGGAGTGTCAGTCAGTCAGGGAGGAAGAGAGTCAGTCAGTCAGTCAGGGAGGAAAAGAGTCAGTCAGGCAGGGAGGAGGAGTGTCAGTCAGTCAGGGAGGAAGAGAGTCAGTCAGTCAGGGAGGAAAAGAGTCAGTCGGGCAGGGAGGAAGAGTGTCAGTCATTCAGGGAGGAAGAGAGTCAGTCAGTCAGTCGGGGAGGAAGAATGTACAGCCGGTCAGGGATGGAGAGTCAGTTAGTCTGTAAATAAAAGTGCTTAGTGAGCACTATTAAAGTAAGTTTAACAGTATAACAAAACTTTGTGATTATCCACAAGAACAACTGCCGGTTAATAATGTTAAGACAACAATAAAACAATAATTAAGAGAGTTAGTACATTTAACCCTTTGAGGAGTTATACACTATCAACACATCCAGAAGTAAAAATATAAAACAACAAAAAACTGAGAGTGTGACAGTTTAACCTATACGAAGTCCCATTCAAAGTCCATTAGGTTTTTGAGAAGTGTCAAGACGTGGGTTCACAGCATGCAACTTCTTTTGCATTACTTTTCCTGTCTTCTTGGATAAGTCTTTCCCCGTTTGTCCTTGGTCCCTCTCTGGGTTTATTTCAATAAAGCGCCTTAAAACAAACAGAGATTAGAATAGAGAGAACAACTCTCTGTTAGCACCAAATAGCAGCAGAAAAAATTATGTGTATGTATGTCATACTGTATGCTGTGAACACCCTACAGAACTGTTAATGAAAATTTTGTGCGAGACCCAGTCCAATCTCCTGCTTACTCCTCACCAGTACTAGACCTGAAATGTCCGTAGCTGCAAGAACAACCGACATTAAAAGGAAAAGGGAGACAACAGTCTTACTATTGAATAAGTGTGCAGGCTGCCACCTGTTGGTACTGCAGGTGGAAGGTGTAGTATGTTGCAAACACTGCTGCAAGACCTGACAAGGAGTTTGGTGTGACATCCTCAGCAATCACATGGCCCTCTAGACTAATTCTCCAGCGTTTGACAGCGATTGATCTGTTTAAACTGTAATTAAAAATAAAAATAATAATTTAAACAACAACCAAACAAGATCTGATTGCAGGAATGATATTATGTGGCAGGAGGTTTATGATGTCACATGCCTTTCAATTTGAGCCGATTTGATACAGCATATACGCTTCAATGTGTGTCTTTTTCAAACTGGATTATAATATACGGTAGATAAGATATTTTCCAAAATCGAATCAACTCAATAATTTCAATAATTTAATTTTATAAAATTGTGGCCTCACAGGTTTAGCTTGTATAAAGAGCATTCATCGCACCATTTAAATGAAGTTTTAATTATAACAATACATGTTATTTGATTAAATCTGAATGTAATTTATGTTTAAGAATCAGCGATCATTAAGTGAGAGTAATAAATGCGGCAGCCAAGCAGACCCTATTTTAGTTTTAGTAAAACACGCATGTGATAGAAATATTAATAATATTTTTATATGAATACCGTGTAATATTAATATTGTGTAGCAAACGTCAGCGAGCAGCAACAGACTGACATGGAAGTGATCAACGGAGAGTTGGAGAAAGAGGACATCGGAGGCCATTCACTTTCATTTATTTTTACCATGACCCTTTATCTCAGCACTTGCGTTTACCCAGGGTCGTAGAGAAAATGAATGGAAGTGAATAGAGTTCTGTGTGTAGTAATTATGGCAATGTGAAGCATTGGGGGGGGGCAGGATAGTCTAGTGGTCTAGGCGATGGACTCCCAGCCGCAAGGTCGTGGGCTCAATTCCCAGAGGTGGCCTACCTGTAAGCATCCTTGAGCAGGATGCCTAACCCCTATCTGCTCCATGTAATAGCACCATGGAATTGTAAGTCACTTTGGATAAAAGCGTCTGCTAAATGACCAAATTGTAAATTGAAGCAGACCGGAGTACCTTTTTTATGCCTACCCGGACATCCTCCCTCGAAACAACAAGCCGGATTTTTCGTTTCTCAGTGTTCCTCGACCTCATAATTTACAAAGGAAGCACTGCAGGCAGGGTGTGCTCACTTGAGGACCTGGGTGACATGTCTGTTCTCACTGTCCATTCTTTCTTGTAACACCCAAGCCTGAATACAACACAGATTTCTATGGCACAAGGAACAGTCGATCTTGGGTAGTGGTGAATAGTCAGGTTGTCAATACTCAGGTCAAGCCGCAGAGACAGTTGCTAATTGCATGATAGGTCTGTTGATATTGGGTTTGTTGATTGTAATGGAATGACATTGTAATGGAATGGAATCAAATTAAATATAGAGATACAAACAGTAAGAGACAATTGCTAAAAATAAAGCATTAATGTTACACATTCATTGATTCATGTGATGCCACCAAAGTATCTTCATGACATGAAATGGTTCTTACTGGAGCAGTCAGCATTCATTCAATTTCCCACATATACTATTATGATTTACATAAACGGTAAGAGGAGATGTGTCTGCCTTCACCATTTGTGTCTCATTGTGACAGTGAGCTATGCCTCATATTGGACATTCTATTATTTCTATCCAAACACTTCTATTACGTCTCATTGTTTTTCTTATTCTCTTACCTAGTTCACATATGAACGTTGATTCCACCCATGCATTCAGAGTGTGTCTTTCTCATCAATGCGATCTGGTATTAATCTTCACTGACCACATATGGTTTGATAAATTCTTTTTTAGCATGTTCATATGCTCCATGAGTCACGATATGACCTGCCTAAAATAGCTCACTTTGCAGCCTGATGACCTCATTATGAGGTCAAAAAACAACACACACCTTCTTCATTTACATTTAGCAAATGCTCTTATGCAGATCAGCTTACCCTAAGTGAGCAAACGGTGGTTAAGTGTCTTGGTAGAGGCAGGGGGCTCTAACCAATCTGAAACCCTTCTTCCCAACATGCCTGCTATCACATTTGCCAGAGAATTTATACTCCCCTATTACGGAAGGGAGACCTTTCAGTGACTGGGCAAGTGGGTCGTTGTAAAAGCGAGGTTTTCACTTTACACATCGGGGCGGGGCTTTCCCCATATTATTTCCATCATTTGCCACTGCATTGGAAGCTGGCGACTGGCCTGTGAAGTGGCCGTTTGTTTCCTAAAACAGCCTGGAGTCGGACAGTTGGGTCAGGCTGCAGGGCAGTTGTGCTTTTTGGGCACATACACTGACACAGTGACAGCACGACTCCTTTGTCGTATAAAATGAGCCTACTGTAACTTTTCCTGAAGTCCCTTTGGTGTTAAAAGCATTAACTGTGATAGGTATACTAAGTGAGACTATCACTTTAATGTAGCCTAATTACCACATGGGCCTATAGATACATTTGTGAATGTAACATTTATCCAGTTCCTTCCCGCTTAATGTTGTTATTTGAGGGTTGTTAACCCTTACCTGCTCCTTTATACTGTTATGTAATGTACTCACGGTTAAGTCGTTTGGATAAAAACGCGTGCTCTCGAAACGTAAATGAGCTCCCCTGAAACTGGCCGGCTGCAGGGAGGCAATGCTCCAATCAGTGCTGCAGGGGTGGAGACAGACTTTGGGGCAGTCAATACCTTTCACAAACACTTTGACCTAGGTGTTACAAGTTGAAGTTAGAAGTTTGATTTTCAGAGTGGGCGTAACATCTTAAAACCCGAATAGTCACTTTAGATTAGACACTTTATCACACTTTTAAAGCAATCGCACTGCAGTTCAGAACTGACAGACACTTAGACAGTTTGGCCTTTAGCCCTGTCTCCACAACCTTTTCTGTTGAGGTGTATTATATCGTAGCTTCTATCCTGCAGCTATAAATGTCAAAATTATGAAATAAAATGAGAGTATGTGCTTTTTCGCCACCAAAATAACTTGGAAATGCAGGATGTGTTTTTGGCAGCTCAAATAAATGAGACAGTATCGTCGCTCCACTGATAATTTATGTTAAACTGTTGTGTTTACAATACAATTTCCTAAAAGTTGGGGGTTGATTCCGTCAAGCATGGTTCATGTTTTGAAGGTAAATATTTTTGGTCAAGTGAACTGATTGCTTAAATAATATGCAGTGATATCTTGAGAACTCATCATTGCTGAATGCACAGCATTGCACGCTCCGTTGAGGTCATGCAATGACCTGAATGAAGCCCTCATCACAGCGTGGTGGTTTGGTGGTTATTACACTTATATTGTATTATTGAGGCATTTACCTTGAAGAGTCAAATGTTTAAATGTTCCATTACATGGAACCAATTCATAATATAGAGTGCAAGCTCAAGATATCATTCCCAGATAATTAATGTTACAAAATATTTGGCGACCATACAATAACCATGAGGTGAAACAGTATTCAGTTGAAGAGAGACTTAACCATTTTTTCGTTTTGTGTTATGTTACTCCTCCTTCACATTGGACCTGAAAATCTGCAGACTGACTGTCACGCAAAATGACTCTTGTCAATTCATCATGGTGAAGTTGGTTTTCAATGACAAAAATGTTTTCAGCAAATACACTCAAATTAAGTTCACATATCAATTCCTGCATGTTATGCTGCTGAACACAGGATGCAAATGCCTCTCACCAATAATACCGGTGGAAGACATTGATGGCCTGAACATGATCATGAAGGAAGTAGACTTGGGGCTTGCATGTCTAGTGTGGATGGTTGTGATACTTGTCTTTCCTGTGTTTGGCCACAGGCTGGGACTACCAATATACTGTATACCCAGCATGTGTGCATGCGCACGTGTGTGTGTATGCAATGTGTCTTCAATATACTTTGCATTATATCATAAAACCACACTCATGGAGTATTCATCGCATACAAGTTGCCGTTTGTCAATAACCACTTGTAACTGAGTCAAAACTGTGGTTCTTTTATAAACATGTCCCATTGACAGATTTGGGTGTGTTGTTTCCAAATAGAACTACCTGTGCTACCAAAGAAAAACCCCAATTCAACCACAAGGAATTGTCAGACCTCATGTGAAGCTTTCATGAAGCCAGGAAATTAAGGCTTACCTTACATAAGATGCTTATGTTCCTCATTTGGACTGTCTGTCAGGGACATTGCTATGTTAACATGCAACGAACGTATGTGTATTTGCAACAGAGGATGCTCTGTAATATGTGTTAGTGCCTGTGTGTGCTTGTTTGGGTTTGGCATTTGTGACGTGCATGTCACATGTCTGTTTTGTTTGGCCTTGCTGTATGGTGTATATTCATGCACTGTGATTGTCTACGGTGCAGCAGGCCTTACAAGCTTGGCCTACACCTCACAAGTGTGCACATGTAGGCTACAGTGTAAGTGATTTGTGCGACTATTTGTTGCCATGTCCGAGTAGATCTATATTTTGGCGTGGGCACACTGTTTACATTCGCCAGCCTACAGGATGCAACGCAGAGCAAAGCCCTAAAACCAAAGAGATCTCGTGCGGTCATAGCAGTGAAGTGCTGTGTCAGCCCAGGTCTGCCAAAGCGCTCTTGGCGGCTGGCCATTTTCTCTGAGGGCTTTTGTTGTTTTCTGCTGTGTTCTCTCCTGCCCCGCTGCATTCTTACTAGATCCTCCTCTGGGCACTCTCTCCCAGTTCCCCCCTCTCCTCCGCTCAGCTCCTCTCCCATCTCTGACTGATAGAGCCTTGGGGCTTCTCAATTCTGCTCAGTCATCCATATTCAGTGTCAAGACTTTTCAACACCGTGAGCCCCTCCCAGTTTCTTCGCTCAAAAGCAAAACTCACTTGTCCAGCTCTGAACATAGACATCTGTACATGACTGGCATGACGGATTTATATGCTTATAAATTTGTGGCAATTTACATCTACATATTTTATATTTAAGGACATTAATCAAGGCACGTATGGCTCTTCAACACTAGAAATAAACATCACTGTAGATCACTGTAGAAGCAGAAAATAATTTAAATTGTATTATTCTTTTGGGAAGTGGGGGTTTAAAGGCTTGCAACCCCACCTGACAATTCTCATTGCTCTTTCTCAACACTGCCAGTGTCACTTTCCTATTCAGGCCGGACTCTGGTCTGCATTAATTACATGCATGCAAACAAAGAGAAAAGCGTTTCGATCACTTGTTTGTTCTGAAACAGATAACGCCCAGTGGCTCTCTGAAGAGCCAAAAGGTTATAGGAAACCCTGTTGGAGACCCGGTCTCATCCCACACAACCTGTTTTGAGAGTCATCTGAGGCTGGCCAATTGTTCTGCGTGGGGATGTTGATATGAACTAAATAAAGGGCTGGAAATGCAACAGGGGTGCCTTGTTTTGGAAGAAACACTGGAAGGGTCTTACTAGTGCAATTTGGCACATCAATTAAAGGAATGGTGTCAATAAAAGTGAGACTAATTATTTTTAGATAATGTATTTATGGAAGGTTTGCATAAACAGTAATTTCAAAAGTACTCACATTGGATTGGAACAATATCACAACATTAGGGAGGGAGACATTTGCCTTTAAAAAGATACTCAATATTTCTGCACACACACCCACACAAACACACAGGACAATAAAATGACACATACCAGTTATCATAGTTACAGTTCATTTCCTAAGTTTACCTAAATATAATAATTTATAATTGCCATTTGATTAAATATACCATCTCCATATACAACATATGGTTAGACATAAAGGGAAGCCCCTAGACAAAACTTCCCTGACAGATAATCTAATGTAACTTTAAAAATGGGGAAAACAGGACCTGCCAGTCTAGTGGAGGAAGAGGGATGTTCATGGGGAAAGCATTTATGAGTCCTTGTCAGACATACAGGTATCCTATACACTTAGTACTAAAATGACATGCTTAGATTCCATGTTCCCATTTATACAATATGAAACTTCCCAGGCTCCAAGTCCTGTTTTTTTATTCGCCAAAATATCCTGCAAGTTTATTAAGCTTCATCCAGTCGTGTGCTCTTAGTTCAAAACCACACACAATTTTTGGTACAACTCCACTTGAAAGTTCTTTTTAAACAAGCGATTTCATCGAAGGTAAAAAGTTAAGGATTGCATTCAGTACGCATTATGTTATGTTCAATGAACCTGAACTATAACTGAACGAGTTGAAAAACACAGGGTGGAGTTGGGTTTTGGATTGGATAATGCTACCTGTCACAGTGGCTGATAAATGCAAAACGATTGTTTGCGGTCTATCAGGTCAATGAGTTCTTTAGAACGTAGGAAATGAAAGAGGAACTCAGTGTAGCAAACATGTCTACTGTACATACTCTAATGCACCCTAATTTTTTCAATATCTATGTTTACACTACATGTGGTTTGCTTATACTACTACAACTATCTACAGTACTACTGCAGTATACAAATGGACATGTATACACTACATATGGAATTATGCTGCGCAAACTACCACCAATATCTACAGTACTATATTGCAGTATTTAGTAAGCAGGACTTAAGTAATCTGTAACCTATCATTTTGACAGGCAAAATGTAAGTGATTTTTCAGATGGTAGATTTTGGAACTCTTCTGTTATTCTTTGAAGGGAAAGCGTGGAAATTCTGTCACCATCACTTTCCACAAAAACAAAACTAACAAATCTGGAGGGGGAATGTGAGGGCACAGTGGCGTTCTTTGCAACTGAGCAGTCGGCTGGGAGGCAACAAGACCACTTAGTCCAGAGTGCATCAAAATAAAACTTTCTATTTCACCAGCTGATTGTGTTTAGCACTTTGTGGCTGGAAGTTGAAAGATAGGTTGGAATGTAGGAAAAAGACACTCTCTCCCAGTCTCCTAGTAAAGACGTAACTTCCTTCCTAGCGGTTTGTTTGTAGTCTGTTACTAGGTCTTAATTACCTTTAATTTGTCCTAGTCTTTTCCATTTCTTGTTTCTTTCAGGCAGAATGTGTGAGGTGTGATAAATTCCCCTAAATAACCAAAAATTGCCTAACAAAACCATTGGGGATTGGTTAAGTGTAAGTTTTGTAGATGTGGATTTTAGGTAAGCACTGCTCTCCTGCTGCTCTTAAATGAATCACAGTAAATCTGGCTATCCTTAATGAGGGTGCCATGTTTTCATGTTTGTAGGATACACATCCTTATAAACCCTATCCATTGTAACTGTAATTCATTCATTTTCCATACCTATTTTAGTAAATGGGCAAAGCAACATTTTCAGGAGTTAGCAGCGGCTAGCATGATGACCACCTGGACCTTCTCAGAGTTCTGTGCTTACATGAGTGTTTACAATGCATTTTGGGTTTATTCTACCTTCAAAATACACATTAGGCTAGTTCTGAACTGCTGTGCCATAGATTGGCACATTATCCAGGGTCTTCCTGCCTTGAATGCAAAAAGCAGGTGAAAGGTGAATGGGCAACGGTTTGACATCTTTGACAAGAAGGGGCAATAAAAGAAATTAGGGTGTCTTTCATTACAATTAGGTCATTCAGCAGATGGTTTTATCCAAAGTGACTTATGATTACATGATGCTATTACATGGAGCAGATAGGGGTTAGGCATCTTGCTCAAGGCTCAAGGATGCTTAAAGGTAGGCCAACTCTGGGGCTTGAACTCATAACCTTCTGGCTGGGAGTCCAACAACTAGACCACTAGACTATCTAGCCCCCCATTCATGTGCTTGGGCATGCCTGTACACAGCCACCCACTCCTTCAGCCACTGGCTGTGACCTCATCACTTGATTCAGTGTCGAGGCGAGGAAAGAAATGTCTCTGGTTTTGTCCTCCTTGGAGAACCACAACCTTTAGGCAGGAAAACGTCCCCAAAGGACAGCCGGAAAAACACATCAAAGTACTGCTAACATCTTTGGAAACAGTTTCTTGGTCAACGGACAGGGACTCTTGCCCAATCAGACTGGCACATGATGGTGGGCCAGAAAGCTGAAGCCGTCACTCTGTGAAGTGAAGACATGAAGACATGGTTGAGTCAGGTTCAAATCATCTGTTGTCACACTAACCGTGCTTGGCAGTATGACTTCACTGAAATTGGTGCGTCTACCACAGGGTCCAGCCACAAAGAACCTTCCCTGACTGGCATGAGCTTAATCGTTACCATATGTGTGTCATATAATTGAATGTGTAACTGCAGTCGAGGTTCTTTTCGTTTTTTTTTTTACACATAAGCATATGGCTATGACAACAGCGATGATACAACATGCTCTTTTCTATCATATTTTTACATTTTATGCTGATATGATTCATAGAAGTACCACTATCCAATAAAGATAGTTGGCAGAAAAAGGTCAAAAAAGGTCGGTAGGTAGAAATAATAACTGATAAAATTGTGTGACCATCTTTGTTTGGATTGGCATTTTTTTTCAGTCAATGGTGCATGCTCATTTTCCACGATTGCATTAGCTAACACAAAACTGACATGGCATTATGGGAGCTAAAAGTTTGATGAAGCTCAATACTCTCAATGTGGTTATTTACACTGATCTGTTACCAGGGCACCCTAATTGCTAACAATTACCACAGGTCTGAAAGATATGATGGATGTGTATAGTATTACTGGAAGCTGTTATCGCCATAAAAACCCATCCATCTTCCGTCTAGCGCACTGTACCATATCAAAGCCAAATTTAACAGATTTACAGAGTAATACATTGTTCATCCTTCAGGCAACACAAACCTAAATCAGTGTCTGTCTCGAACCCTGTTGGATTAAAAAAAGCTGAGTCAAGATGTGTCTCTTTTGTGTTAGCGTTAACCGGTGAACAAATCTATCAAGGTATTAGCTAAAAGTCAACTCTTTCTACATCCATATTCTGGTGGTCACTGCTCCAGAAGGGGGGCCCCCACTCCCACTCCCCCTTGATATTAAGTTCAGACATCTCTGCTTTATATCAGCTCGGTTTTCCGTGTACCTGTTTTTGTGGTGTTTGACATACAGCTGTGTTGCCCTCTCTGTACTGGTACAGTGTGTCCTCGGTGCTAATGTGCTTTGGAAATGCTGGGATATTTCCAGTTACTGTATGTTCTGTGTGGAGCCTGTGATCCCTGCGCCCTCCACCATCACTACTGCCAATGTGTACCAGCCCATTGGGACCTGCTGACCTGCTGTCCCAGTAGGGCTGTCCTTAAAAAATCCTCACTTATTTGCAATACAACAGGTTGGTAAATGCATAACATTTAGAGGTGCACTGCAATACTGGTACAAATTAAGTAATACTAATACTAATACTAAACTTCACTCAAAACACAAATTGTGAAATAATAAATCACTCAAATTGAGGGACTCTCTGGGAAAGTGAGCATATATTAGCTATTTTTTCTATGATAAGGTCTTTTCCCAGCGGGAGTGGTGTGAATTTGGTAATGGTCACAAAAAACGGTTCTGCGCTTATCAAATGCCGAGGAGGGAAATGTCACCATGACGAGCTTCCTGTACCCGAAACCTGACATTCTGTGATACTCTTTCCCACAGGACACAAGTAAGGAAATGTATCTGTGTCTTTACATTGCCATTATTTGATAATATCAGAAGTAAGGTAGACGTACAGTCTTGAAAACAACAAAGACATTTAATCAGGTATGATTCGATGTCTGATGTCATGATAACAGTGTTTCTCTCATTTCCTTTTAATTGGTTTTGGATTCATTCTCTTTCAATGTTGTGAGAAAACATATTCAACTGTTACATTTTCAGTTCATCAAAATAATAGCATTTCAAACTATAGGCCTATATCTATCTTGTGAGCTTTAGCCAGCTGACAATGCAGGGAACAAAGTGGTTTTGGGTTGCATCACATGAGCGGTACTTGTTTTTGTTTTGTTGATTTTGGAGCGATGGAATTTATGTGCTTCTAACTTTATATCTTTACTTTCTGTTTAGGGGTGTTCCCAGCATCCATCAGATTTCTCATGCCAGAGTAAAATCAACTCAGTGGGGTTTCGTTTCCTAAAAGATAACACAGAGCAGGAAGAACGCCCACCAACTCTTTGCAAACAAGGAACATTCACAATGGGGAAGAGGTGGAGAGCACAAGTGACTCTTTTATTCGTCACACCCAAAACGATGGCCTCACCTCCGCTTCTTTTTATTTCCTGGCTTTGTCAATGTTGCTCTTTCTTCACTTTAAGACTCTGATTCAGGCCTATTTGTAATACAATGTGTGACCAGTGGCAATAGGCCTATATGTTGAATTGTTCTTTTTCAAGTGCCTCAACTTAAGAATAAAGAATACAAAAAATGGCTAGCTGGTAAACCAAAACAATTATGGCTAAGGTCGAATAGTCTAAAAAAATACATACCTATGTCCTATCCTAACCACTTTTACTTGATCTCGATGGAAAACGTCATGAGGTCCAGGAAAGATGTGAAGGATAATTCGTAAGGATTTAGGAAAAGACAACCGTGCTGCTAAGATAATCTGACTGCACGTACACTAGGCTACATAATTGGGGGGCAGCATAGTCTAGTGATCTGGGTTCAAGCCTCAGAGTTGTCCTACCTGTAAGCATCCTTGAGCATTATTAACTATATAACAATCCATTATTGTTATATAGTTAAAGTTTCAATAATTTAAATGTAGATTTCTTGGCCTACTTGGTTATTATGCGTGGATGTATAATAAGCGGCAGAAGGGGCAGAGCTTTCTGGGGGCAGACGTCATAGCAATTATGCACATTAAGTGTCCACATTTGCTTGCACGCATTCAGAGCACAGTGCCCGTCACAATGGTGATAATCTAGCACACGAAACCTGATATGAACTAGCACATGTGAGCGTAGCGCGCGGCCGAGTTCGAAAAAATCGAACTGTATTGTATTCATGCATGAACTTGTTTGTAATTTAAGGTTTGTAATTTCATTGGAATACTACTCAGAATTCCTCCTTAGGGTCCACATAGTGATGGATGAATGCCATTGCTCATTTAGTCAGTGCATGTGGAAATGGGTGCAGGTTTTGGACTGGAGATAAGAGCTGCCGAAGTAGAAGTAGAAGCTCTCTTAGACATTAGATTCTTATCAAGGATAAGGGAATCATATTATAGTGCCTGTGGTGATTATGACATCATAAGACAAGCTATGGAAATGTAATGTTCCTAATAAATGCAACACAATAGCGATACCTCCCCCAATGCGTGGTTTGACACTGAATTTCTGAAAAATAGAGAAAGGATAGAAGTTTTGAGATAACGGTCTAGCTTGGAAAACAAGTTAGACCTTTTAAACTTGGTGTTAATCCTCACCTTGAATATATTACCTGGAGGGTCCAATAAACATGACCCAATATCGTGTATTCAGTGTGTGATTTTTGTTTATTTAAGTTCCATATTTATATTTGCACTTTAATGTTGGCCTTATTAGTTCCAGTGTGTTGGGGTACAGTAAGTGTGTTATTGTTTTTACAGTAATTGTGTTATTGTTAGGACACTATTATACCAAACAGAGCATTCTGATTAGTTATCTGTTGTTAGAACAGTAATAAATTAAATAAAAGAATGAAAAAATCGAACTCTATTGTATTCATGCATGAACTTGTTTCCCTGTCGCCGGTAACATGATTTGTTTTCATGAATGGCCGAATGGTACGTCGCTTTATATGTTGCTGCCGCAAGGAATTGTGGGACGGCATTATCTCCTTTCCTTTTGTAAAGGACAGTCCAGTGTACCCTATGCTAAAGGAGATAAGAAAGGAAGCATTGAGCACCTGTCCTTAGCATTGATAAAATTCAACCAGTTCTTATCATGGATACCACTTAGATACTTCTGGGTCATTTCACTCAGTTAGGAAGGTTCCTAAGCAAAAAAGACTTTTCGACCGCAGCGTATGTTTTGTTTATAGTGTTTATTATATATTTTATCTGTTCAACTCAGCCGTATTAAATATGTATGCAGATATACTGCTCTTAAGTGCTTTGGGTAAGATGTTATTCTTTCATATTAAGTCCCATTTATGTAGAAACATTAAATCACTCCATTGGATTTTTGTCCAAATACAAATGTGCAAACCACAGTCAATCACGTTTCCACAAAACCTCTTTTACATTTCAATAATTCCAGTATTCATTCGTAACAAGAGTTTGAGAGACAAAAAATAATTTTTTTTAACATTATATTACACCACAAACCAAAGCCCAGTTTGCAATTAGTTAAAGGGATACCACAAGTACTTGTTACAATGACAAACTATTGCATCACATTTTCCCTTGTGACCCTGTCGAGACTGGTGTCTCCATTCAGAGTCTTTTTAATTGTATAAAAATAAACTTTTAATCATGCACTGACTGCACCTGTAGCTTTATAGTTATACTGTAGTTGTAATTGTCTCACCACCCATACAGTATACCTGTTTCATATTCAGTCTGTGTGTCAGTCTTTGAATCATTGGGAAAGATATACAAATTGTCATGTAAACAAACTAAACAAATAAATTCATGTCAGCACGTTCTCCCTCACAGAAATCTGTAGAGAGAAATGAGGGCCACCACAGTGAAACTGGCCCGAGCCTTAGGGGAAAGGCATCTGCCGTATAGTGATGGTATACGATATAACAGTGGAATCGTTTTAAAAGCCTTATATCCTCCACATTGCAATGAATTACTGGCATTAAAACCAATGGCCTGTGCAGATATAGTCATTTAAGGTTTGTAATTTCATTGGAATACTACTCAGAATTCCTCCTTAGGGTCCACATAGTGATGGATGAATGCCATTGCTCATTTAGTCAGTGCATGTGGAAATGGGTGCAGGTTTTGGACTGGAGATAAGAGCTGCCGAAGTAGAAGTAGAAGCTCTCTTAGACATTAGATTCTTATCAAGGATAAGGGAATCATATTATAGTGCCTGTGGTGATTATGACATCATAAGACAAGCTATGGAAATGTAATGTTCCTAATAAATGCAACACAATAGCGATACCTCCCCCAATGCGTGGTTTGACACTGAATTTCTGAAAAATAGAGAAAGGATAGAAGTTTTGAGATAACGGTCTAGCTTGGAAAACAAGTTAGACCTTTTAAACTTGGTGTTAATCCTCACCTTGAATATATTACCTGGAGGGTCCAATAAACATGACCCAATATCGTACGTCACTTTTATACTGACATTAATATCAATTAAAATTAAATATAAATTAATATAAAAATATAAAACCATATCATTATCAGCAGAATGTATATGTGGTAATATTGTCTGTAAATTCTGAAAACATATAATTAGAGATGTTATTTTTACTTTACAAAAGAGGGTCAGACTTTAAAAGAGAGGGTCAGGCGATTTCATAAGATGTGTGAATTAGCTGGATATTTCTATTGCTTGTTTTGGCGAAGAATTACTTCCTCTAGCAGTGTGTTTGCTGTGTCCCAGGTGTGCTGTTCTCGACCTCAGAGCTCTGTGTTAAAACACATGAGGCACACCACACCAGGCACCTCTTAAAATCTCAGTCAGAGTCAATGTTATACCAGGTGATTTTCCCTTTTTATACCTCTCATTTGTTGAGAGGGGATAGCTACAGTATTTAGATGTTTAGCTGCTGAGGATGTTTGAGTGAGGCATGAAGTTTACAGTTCTCATACATACTGGATGTTGAGCATTGATATTCAAAAGGCTTTGTCTCCCCTTTTTTCTACATGTATGAAAAGCAAATGGAGAAACATGCTTTCTAAGCACTTTATAAACCGTCTTTCTTTCACTTATCTATAGGGCCAGATCAGTAATATCCATTTGGACAAAACATTTCTCATTATATTTGTAATTTGTTAAGTGATGTGAAGCATTTGCTTTCTAATATGTTATATATTGCAGATCAGTTTTTGTCATCCAAAGTGAAAGTCTATCCAAAACGACGCAACCAATCATGGCTTAGGATCTGATAAAAACTTTCCTCTTAGAAAGTGTGTGCTTTGACGTATAACCCAAATTTTGACTCCCATTATAATATCAAATTATAATTTTAATATACAGTCAGCTTACTGTATATGAGGGAAGTCAATTAATAGTAATCCTGGTTATCTTTGGCTTTGTTCGGTTTGTTGGTATAATACGCTTCGTTGGAAATAAACCAAAATGTATGTGTCAAGCAGATACATGTGAAGAGACTGATCCAAATATAAAATACATAATATGAGATATATAACATACTCTTCTATGACAAAATTATAATAAAAAATGCAATTCTTTGATTGAGAGCCAACCAAAATTGTTGATGCTATGGGCTCTTTTAAAGCCAATAGGTATGTTTTTTTCTTGTTTTTTTTTCAGTAATTGGGCCACTTTATTACCTTCTGCACTGGAAACCAAAATCATACTGACCGTGTTTCAACTTGCTTTTAGGAAATATATCAAAATGGTATTCCACAATTGTCAATGAATTTACATTCATACAAGTATGACAAACCCTAACTCCCAAAATAAGGGTATTATTTTTGCTTAGACTGAATGAACATATCTCAGCTGATGAGCCAAATAAGGGTTGTGTACCACTATTAGGATCATTGACGAAGGAAAACAATGCCTCAGACCCAAACAGCACATCTCTGTTTATGGTTACCACTCCTGCCATCCACTGAGTAACTAATGACTCACCATTGTGGCAGTGCAGTTCTAGAGCAAATGTAAACTTATGGGATAATCGAACCTCCAGCTCACCCTGGAACCAATACGGAGGCGTGGTCTCCTTTTTTTTTGTTTCAACCGCAAATTGTAATTTGCATCATCTTCCTTTGGCTCTTGTCAACGTCAAAAACATGGCAGTTGTCCATAATATAAAACAGACCCAGGCTCTCCCTGTGGTAGACGTGCCGGGAATCACCCCCAAAGCTTCCATTCCCGTGTTGTGTTTGTTAGCAAGAGGAGAAATGGCTGACTGCCTGGGCCGCAGAGCCATGCATCTTCCAGACATATGCTGTAGCAGTAAAGTAGATTTGAGGCTGCTTAGGTTTCTTATCTCAAGCCTGATGGCAGCCTGGGGAACAAGAAAGGACCCATGACACAAATTCCCTGTCCTGATGACAGCCTCTGGAGTTACCACAAGGTGAACCCTGCCCTTTTCCTTCCCCACAAAAGTGTAGACTCAACAGCTAATTTCATTCTGCCTTTATCTCTGCATTAAAGGAGCTACATCACTTTTTCTAACCCACAGTCATTTAGAAAGGAAATGTTTATGTATGTGGTAGAGTAGCACTGTGTCAGGGCTTATTCAGTGGTATGCATGACCAGCTATCCAAGCCCTCAACTGAGATGATATTCAACATTTGATGACAGTGTGCAGTGACCTCAGTCATCTCAAAGCCAAGGTGATGACCACACTGTGTTACTCGGCTGCCACAGTAGGTTGCGTATGTGAAATTTGGTACACATGCAACAGGTGGTAGGATACTGTTGTTCAATTGTAGCCTACATGTTCAACACTAAGGATGTGCATGTGCCTCTATAGACATAAATTCACTGAATACCACAACACGCATTCATGTCCCTGGTGTACCCATAGAACATTTCACGGGCTATGCATGCCTTCAGAGTAAGCATGAGAACAGTGGATTCTAGGAACAGATTCTTATAAACAAATTTAAAATGCATAGGCTACCTACAGTATTTCTGTAAATGTAATTAGATTTAGTCAATCAGAAAAATACCCTCACACATGAAAAACTCTCAAAATCATTCAGCAAATGTGACACTATCCCAAACCTCCTTGGCGACTAGGCTGTTATTTCTCCCCAAAGTATCAAGCGCTTCCAAAATGGATTGTGGGCATACAGCAGAGGATTTGCGGAGGGAAATTACACTGGTGTTTGTGGTACTGCTCTGCAGGAGAGTTTTATGAAATAAACATACCAAAAAGAGTCTTAATTACTTGAATGCTTCCAGTCAGCTTTGTATTTGACAACTGTTTTAGGGTGTGCACAGTGATTCTCAGTAGTGCTGTAATGTACAGATGCATCCTACTGTATGTGCACACATACACAGCAACTAATATTCTGGTTTTGGGGGCTTCATGATGTCATGATACCACATGACATCATCAACTTAGCAGCAACAGCAACAGCTGTCCCCAAAATGTGTGTGCCATCAAAATAAAAAAAAAACAGTCATCTAATGTAATACCATGTGGTACTGCATATATTACTGCGTCATTCATACCTTCTAAAATTAATGTAACCAAACAAAAAGTGTATATCTTTATCTCCATGATGGTCCATGAGAAAGAAAAAGATTAAGTAGAGAAGTAGTTGACTATGTTGAACATGTGGGAGGTCAAGTGGGTCTAAAGATAATACGCTTAGTCGGCAACCCCAAGTCCCAGACATCATTGGAAAGATAAATTAGGATATGGGTAATTTACTGAAGCCAGTGTTATTTTGTATTGGAGATAATGATAATGTCCTGAAATGCTTCAGTGCCCCAAGGCATTTATCATTAAACGATCGTTTCTTTTGCTCCGCTTTTCTTAATTCTTTAGACTCAGGTCCCACAGTATTATATTGCTACAGTATATGAATACTTGATAAGGACATATAATGCACTTCTGACTTTTAATATTTTCAAATCAAGCATGTGGCCTCAACGTAAACATACAAAAAAGTATTTTTTGCTAAGGGTCCTAGTATTATATGTTCTTTGAGCATTGTTGTGTGTAGTCTCACTAAATCATGGCTAGATAAACACAGAATAAAAGGAATAGAGGTCTGACAGTAAACCTATGATAAAGATTTTCAAAGCGCTGTGATTGTATGATGGGGTCCTTTAAAACAAAAAAAACAGAGTAATTACTTCCATACACTCCCCCTAGTTTCACTGTTCACAGAACCTACACTCAACAGGGTTCAACATGGATTCCACTGAGTGAGCTCAAATGTTCCTTTTTGTGAAAACTCACGAGGTTATCCTACAGTTGCAATATGAGCCCAAGCCTGTTGTCACTTGGCGGATGTGCACCTTCGCACCTTCATCCTGCTGGAGTCCAGCATAATTTCTCCATTCATGTCTTCCACAGAAAACTCTGTAATGTGTGTGTATAAATGAAAACAATCTAGTATAAAAGTGAATTGCTGTCGGGTGATGCCGCCATTGTAAATGTTGAGCCTTAGATTAGTCACACTAAGTGTATTGCTACTGAGAAGCTAACTGTGAACTACATTGCCCACACTTCTGTTGGGGCATATATATCCTTAGCAAAACAGTAAGCCAGACTTTTTTAAAGTTATGCGCGCCATGTTTGGGCGATATAAGTAACTTCCCTTTGGGAGTCCACTGAAGCATAAATGCTAAGGGGTGTGCACTAAATAACAACACAGTTCTGATTAGATTACAGACCAGATGAGGGAAAACCTTTTCTCACTAGAATACAACAACAATACCTTGTTGGATATGGCATTGCTATATGCAAATGTTCACTGTTGAGAAGCACAACAGTTTCTTACCTCTGGTATGCTTGTATAAAATACCTGCTCTCTAATGTGCCAGGGACAGGTGGTTCCGATTACAATTAGCAGATCTTTTATCCAAAGCAACTTACAATGACAACAATTAAGGAGCAAGGATGCTTACAGGTAGGCTGACTAACTGACTAACCCACTCAGTTGGCAGTCGAACACTCAGACCCAGAACACTAGACTATTCTCCCGCCCTTATCAATCACAATTCTTAGCATTGATTCCAAACGTGCGTGAATTTGTGAAGGTGTACACTGTACAGCTCAGCAATCGCTGTGCTCAATTCCTCGCTCAATGGAGCATGCAGCCCATGCCACATCAAGTCACACATTTTTCAACCTGACAGTGACCCTAGCAGCACAACTGACCAGCAGTCAGGAAACCTCACTATTCTCCTGATTAGCCACCCTGGCTTTGTGAGCATAGCATCTAATCCGCGACTGCCATTTCCCTCAATGATGAATATTCCTGTAGTTCTTGATATAAATAACCAAAATGTAATCAGACCCGACGTTCCACCTAGTTGAATGCAAATCCATTCATAACTTTTTCAGTCATCCTGCTAATAGACCAACTGGCCAATAAATCCAATAAATCATGGATAAAGGAGATTATTAAGATGATGGATAAAAGACTACACTTACTTTCATATTAACCTATGGAATATCGTTTACATTGTAAGGCATTAAAGGTCTGTCAATGTCTTATTTGAAAAATACAGAACAAACATCAGTTTAAAAGTAAAAAAATTACTTGTTTCTGATTGTTGTTCAAATGTTTGTTCTTGCCTTCTCAGAAATGACGAGACTGAAACTGTAACCTCATTCTTGTGTTGTCGGCTCCATACTGTAACATTATGACTGGTATGACAGTGTTTACAGCCCACATCCATGCTCCATTCAGGGCTCAGTACTCTGGCACTACTGAGTCCTGTAACCCCCTCCTTAGTTCTAACCTCAACAATCTAACACACAACTTCAAACCTGTTTTATTTGTCTCAGAACAATAAACAGTGTATCAGTGTAGGGAAACAGAGAGACACAAAACCAAGTGTCTTAAAATCGGTTCTTGACACTGTAAGTTGTTCAGTTTACTAATAGACTATAGCTGTGCTAAACATTATACATGGGATATCTATAATCCTCAAACTATGGCTTGTCTCTATCAAAACAATGAAAAGAAGAAATACTGCACACTCCAAAACAGTTCCATGAGGACAATACGTATTTAATAGTTTTGGCCATGTTGCCTTGTCGCTGCCATCAATTACAGAGTTCATTAAATAAATCAATGGGCTGCAGCACAGAGCACTGTCAGCTTCATATGTATAAACATAAATTACACATTAATGCCATCATAACTTAGCAAGACGGGTGGAGGGTCAAACTCACAAGAAAAAGAGTCTGCTAAACAGCTGGAATGGCCTCATTTGTTTGGCTAAGCACTGAAGTCGGAGCCTCTCTTAGTAGCTGTGTCTTCCCTAAAAGGGTGTTTAAAAGTAATATCATTAGGTTAAACGACAGTAGGTAGTTAGGTACAATGTGGCTAATTGCACCAATTAAGTGCTTTGAAAAAACGATTGTCTCAAAGGGACATGCCAATCTCCAGGCAATGAACGAGATGCAGCTGTCGGAGGGTTGTGGCAGTGCAACTGATAGGCCTAATTACAAAGCAATTTAGACAAATTACTGTCTGTGTAATGCAACTGTGGAGAAGGGAGACATGGCAAGGTAAGAGATGATGAGAGCTAGGCGTCCACATGTTTTATCAGATGTATTGGAACATTATGTTGTTTTTTATTATGTAAATATGTCCTTCTTTGTAAGATTATGTAATTATTGTTGGTGTTGATTGTTATTGACAACAATTGAGTTACAGATCAGATTTTTATAAGAGTAAATTAGAATAGATTTGTTAATTTTAGTTTACGAAAATGCTTTGTCCATCAACAAATATAGTTTACATTTTATCCTCAAATATTTATTTTTGTCTCATGTTCTTTCTCCAGCAATAACATGAACAGATTTAGTTGTAGTTTTTATTTGAATAGTTTTCATCTCTTTAGTCTCATTTTCACCATGGAAAAAATGCCTTTGGTGAATATATTCTGTTTTTCACTAACAAAATAAACACTTAAATTTCACTGAACAACAGGTATTTGGTTTACAAGAGTAGCAAGTAAAGCAGTACATGGAATAACAAGTACAGTAGAGACCAACTGAACACAATTGGTACAGTGTTGAAAAGTTAAAAGTTAAAGAGTACATTAAACAATGAGCAATAAATTAATTAATATATAAATAATTTATAGTGCAATGGTAAAAATTCTAAACATATAATGCAAAATGGCAGTGATGTTCAAGTCCAATATGGCCAAATAGCAGGTTGGAGACAGCAAACCTTCAAGTTAACTTCTTAGCATTTCTAACCATTAGGCGAGGACCAATCTTTATCTGAGCCTCTCATAGAATCCCCTAAAACTATGACTTTCCCTTGAAAGCTGGGGCTGCTTGTAAGTTTGCCTTTGGCTAAGTGAGATCAATGCATTTAAGTGTGTTAGGGGAAATAATAGGCCTGTCTTTAATTCCTTTGAGGAGGTGACCTCAGAGACCAAAACATTGGAGGCATGTTGAGCCACTTACCCCAGTAAGGGAAGAACATCAGTAGTGAGCCAAGAGTTACTGCTGATAGGAAAATTAGCACTGATTCAAAACGATTTCCCTATGGACTCTCTCTCGTAAACGATGAATCACTTCAAATGGACTGCCCCCGTTTGTGTTTCTGCATGTGTGGGGTTACCAGAAGTATACAGTGAGCATTCAGGCTGGATAGTCCATCAGTGTTTTCTGGATAGCGAGCACGTTTGATCCAAGAACCTCATCAGGCAAAAGAGTCTTTGAATATCTTTGTGATCGCCAGGCATTACAAGACATAGTAAGTAGTTCCATACAACCTCTGAAGAAGGAAATCTCTCGTCAGGATTTCCAATCTACCCTCATTTATTCCCAAGGTACATGTAGGGCTCCTTGTAGCTTGCGTCCTCTTAGAAGTGAAAAGGCTTGAAACCAAAGGTCTAAAGGATGTTTGTTTTTGTCTTGTTTGTGTTGCACATAAACATGTCAGCTTACTCAGACTGATACTTCAGTCTACTGACAGCAGTATTACTTTGTGTGTTTTAAAATGGACATCAATGCATTTTAGATGTCATAGGTTCAACAATTATAGGTACACTACTACACTGTCAGGTTTGTGTATTGATTGGACCGAATCGCATATGAGAACTCAACAGTTTATTACACTCACAGCACAGATCCAAATCACAGTCTAAACTCAAATCCAGAAAAACGGGCAGGGGTCAATCCATAAGGGCAGTTAACAAGGCAACCGTCCAAATCAGTAGGCAAGAGTTCATAAATCCAAAAACAGGCACGGTCGTAACAAACAGGCAGTCAGGCTAAACAGACAAGTATGCTCTGGAACGATTTGACACATACTAATGGAAACAAGGAGGCTAAATAAAGCCAGTCAATGATTGCTGATAAGACACAGGTGAGAAAAGGGGAGGAGTATATTATTGCTTGCAGCTGTGAGGGCAAATGACAGATGGGAGGGGCGAGTGAGGGCTATTGTACACTGGCTTGATCCAGTATGGAAGTGAGCAGTGAGTGTGGCAAACGAAGGTGAACCGCAGAGGAGCCAATGACCCCTTCAATGACATAGGGTCCAGGGAAGCAGGTAGCCACACTCAGAGCCAAACCCTCTGTCCCCTCCGGTAGTGAGGTGCATTGGTCCGCTGTTCTGACAACTGTTTGACCCGGGCACTGGACTGCAACAACAATGGTGGATGAACGCCTGGACAGAAGGTACAGAAGCCTCTGGTTCCTGGGAGGGAAAGAGAGGAGGTTGGTAACCCAAACAACATTGAAAAGCGGACAGTCCAGTGGAAGCGACAGGCAGGGAATTGTGGGTATACTCAGCCCATGCCAGATGATGGCTCCAGGAAGACGGGCTTTGGGACACTAAGCATCTGAGGACAAAATCCTGGTTGGCTCTTTCCGTCTGACCATTGATCCATGGATGGAAACCCGAAGAGAGGTTGGAAGTGGTACCAAGTGTTCTACAGAACTCCTTCCAAGAAAAGACAAATTGGACGGCTAGGCCCTGAGAATGGCTGAAGACGCCTTGTGGGGGGTCGGTTGTTGCTCTTGTTCTGAGCACAGGTTTGACAAAGCTGTGGCAGCCATACTGTGCCACCGGAAGCGCCAATGGAGAAAAGCCAGTGTCCTCCGGGACTCCAGGATGGCAGGTCAGTCGAGAGGAGTGACCCCACAGCAAAACATGGGAATGCACAAAGCTGGGAACAAACAAACGGTTAGCGGCTGTTGTTTTTAACATCCCAGGTGACAGCCCCCACTAAACGGCAGCAAAGGACAGGATCAAGGTCAGGGGTACTGAATGGACGAGAGAGTGAATCGGGTTTAGCATTCTTGGATCCCGGACAGAATGAGAGTGTAAAATCAAAATGACTGAAAAAGAGTGACCATCTAGCCTGGCAGGGGTTTAGCAAATCTTAAATATTCAAGGTTATGGTGGTCTGTCCAGAAAAGTAAAGGAATCTCAGAGCCCTCTAACCAGTGGCGCCATTCCTCTAGTGCTAGTTTAACTGCCAGTAACTCTTGGTTTCCCACATCGTTATGTTCGGTGTTGGAGAGTCGATGTAAGAAAAAGGGGCATGGGTGGAGCTTCCTGTCCTTAGGTGATCTCTGAGATAAAGCCGCCCTTACACCAAAATCAGAAGAGTCTACCTCCACTACAAATTGACACCCTGGATCTGGAATCATCAGAATGGGAGCAGAAGTGAAACAGTTCATCAGCTTATTAAAGGCACTCTCACCTTGGTAGTATCCATCTCTGTGCCTCCCTGATGAAGCCCGGAAAAGGAGATGGAACTTACTTATCAAAGTAAAACAGGAAGCACAAAACATGAATGAAAAGAATGAAATAAAGAAAACAACTCGGGGAACTTGACGAGATGTATCACACATGATTCATGTCATTCTGAATCACATGCCATGTCTGACATTTAGCGCTATATTGTAGGGAATCCTCACCCAACTTAGGGCTGTCTTCAATTACGGCAAATCAAATTATCTCTCATTCCCTTAAACAGCAGCGCATTCTCTGTCTCAGCGAACTGCCACTTTCGTAATATACCATGAAAGTCCAGACCAGCAGCCAAGTGTGAAAATATGACACCTCTAATAAATTACTATGATACACTTGATACACAATATATATTTTGTTTTGTGATTAAAAAGGTTAAGGAGAGTAGTCATTGTTTAAATTATTCCCAAAATAGGCCAACATAACATGTGGCATGTGTTATTTTGGATAAGTCTGTATTTAGTGCACCTTCACCTAAAGTCCAGAAACTACCACACAATGTCTGTCTGTGTCTGCGCTAAGACGTGTTCAAGGCGGCAACTCTATCGCAAGATTTGTTTTTATTTGACATCAAACTAGCACTGCGCCACCGAATTTTGACTGACACACAATCTACTGCGCCCCCATGCCATTTTCGGGGCAAACAATGTCATGGCACGCAGGGAAATTGGCAAACACATCCAGACGAGAGAAAAACCACCATGCGCCCAATGAAATTGTCATTAAGCCGTCAGGAAACTGTAAGGAGCCCTAAGAGTTCAAATGAGAGTCCCCCCCCCCATATTAATGGTACATTTTAGTCAGCCTGACAACCAGTCCTTAATATCATTATGGTCTCTCAATGAATTTGGGACATGAAAGTGGAAGCTTTCTCATTCTGAAAACATTGGGGATTCCCTCACGTTTGCGGCCCCCAAAACTGCTTGATACGTTTTATTGGCACAGCAAGGGGTGGCTCCGCATTTGATTTTCCAATTCTGATGCTGAATAAACCACCGTTCCTTCCAACTGCTTGAATACTTTGTAAAGGTGGAGGAATGTGGCACACTCCAGAACTGGTGGTGTTTGAGAAGCTTCCACTGCTCTGCGTTTGTGTGTTTCAGCACGAACTTTAGCTAGGGAAAAGCCTGGACGATACCAAACATTTTAGATTGTTAAATGTTAGCGTTCTTTCCTTGCACCTCTACAAACTATTTGGCCCTTGTGTGTTTAGTACAGAGTCAGTTTTTTTTTTATTCACATAACAGGGGATTCTGTTTTTCCTTGCTAACTGTTTCTGTTTTAGTGTGTTTACACTTTCAACAGTGTCTGTAATTCAGTACAGAGAGGGATTGCCCACGATTTCCATGCAAGGAATTGAAATTTGTATGGCAAGCAGGCCCTGACTTAATCAGTGTCTTAATTACCAAACACTTACCATCAATTCTGCAATGCAAATTCTCAATGTATCTTTGTTTAAATGACACAAAATACCTTTTCCTGATAGTGAACAAATATTTAAGATGAAAATGTCTGTGTCCTCCCCAAAGGCACACTAGACCTTATTCAAGCTCTGCAACACAAGGAATCATAAAACCATGGTGGAGTCAGTATGGTGTGCCTTATGTTTCCTTGTCAACAGTGAATAATATATTTGCAATGACTATCAACCTTGGCAGGCTTTGATATGTCTTTTTGTAGGACTTGACTAGAGGCATTATCTGGAATCAGGCCTGGTGGTTTTTAGACAGGAAAGGCTTGCCATGTTATTTTTATCAGTATGCTGCATACCAGCTGCAGAGGGCTCTTTGTCTCTCTCCCGCAATTTAATGGGCAACAGTGGCATTGAGGAAATAATGAATCATGCTTTTAATTTATGTCTTTAATGGAGGACCTCAGAAAATGCATGCTTCTTTACTGGTTAATTGGTTGCAACATCTGGAAATAAGAGTTTTATCCTGATGTTGACTGTATGGTATATAGTGTAATGCATTGATATTGTCTACAATACTTGAATTCTGTAGACATAATATAATATGTCAGATATTGTTGAGTTTTAGGCTCGGAGGGTTACTGTGTGTATTTTAATAGTGTGCAGAGTTTGCAAATGCTACAGGTTCTCCACATGAAACAGCTACATCAAAGCAAATTCCCCTTGGTGTGAAGTCTGTAGTACTTTTTTAATTGATAACAGTTCCTCCTGTCTTTATAACCTATCTCAGATTAGAAGCAGCCTCAGTGGAATCGCCCTTTGGCTTTCAAAGGGGGAAAAAATGTTGAAATCTGTTTTTGATAATGGGAGACAAATAATCAGGTACTAACCATAAAGAAATTGTGGAAATGTGAGCACTACACATGGAAAAAGCGATGTGAGGTTGGAATTGGCTATGTATCAAAGGAGGCCTTATAAACAAACTTAGTTACTATAAATAGTGTGAGATCTCTACACACACGTTTTTTTTTCTTCTAACTTACAGTAGATCATCAGGTAATACGAATGTGTAAATTTGTCCATATAAACAATTAATTTTAATCTAGCCTAATTTAACTTTTAAATCTACTATTTCTTTCTTTAAATCTCTTCTTCTGTCGGTATATAGAATAATCTCTACAAACGACTTTGATTCAGACTGGACACTAGCTATTAAACTGTATGGGATATGGTGCAGAGTCTGAAAGCCAGAGTTGTGTTAGAGAGACTGGGGCGAGTTGCTAAATGGTCGTGTTGTTGTAATGCTCAACATAACCACAACAGAGAAGTATAAACTGGGCCATTGTAATAAAATAGTTGTTAACAACAAATTAGTTTCTGATTACCCGGTAAAGTTAAGGGCAAAATATGCTTTGTTTTCAGAGTTAATGTACAAGCACCTTGTATTTTTCAAGCCTTTCCTTTCACAGAAAGGGTAAATCCTGCACTAGGAATATGGATTCTCCAAAATTATTTAAACCTGTTGATAAGTGTATCTTTAAGGGTATTTAACATGGAAAGAGATGAGTGATGCAGTGAATGACTTGATCCACCCTCCACCTGATAATCTGTTCCATCCTTGGCACTAAATCAAAAACTCCTGGGTGTGAATGGGCTGGGTGGACCGGGTTCAGACACAATGGATGTGACTGTTATCTATAGCTTCACAAATAAGAGCTGTCTTATTTAAATGTGAGACAGTACGACATGTGACATACTGTATCGGAGGCCATTTAATGGATAAAGAAAGTCAATGAAAATGGTATTATTCAACTGATTAGATGTAAAATTAGATATTTACTAAATTAAATTACAATAAAAAACCACACCTGCAACTCTATCGGTACTGTATATTAACAAGTTATAGTACAATATACATAGTAAAATGGATTTCAATATGGATTTCAATATTTCAATTAACCTCATTCAACCTGAAAGGACGAACTGGTTGTCTAGGCTAATTGATCCGTGATCACATCTTTTCTGTTTTAGCCAGTCCGGACTTTTGCCGTCCATTACGAAATTGTCAGTTCGCTATGACAGAGAGCATGCTGCTTTTAAAGGGAATGAGAGGAGCTGATGTGGGTGTATTTAAAAGCAGCCTTCACCACTCATGTCTCGCCACATGTCCCGAAATAAGCAAGAAAGTATTGGTCACACCTTAGGTCGACCCGGAAATTAGGGCCCTGAATGCATTAATCAAGTGGAGCAGCAGAAGGCTGTGGAAGTTTTGTGACCTCTGCTTTTTCTTATACAAGGCCTTTATTGTAAACTTTAGTCTTGAGTTTGTGCTGCTCTTTGCCTCATTTCACTCAAGCTAAATTATTCAATAATATTAGTTCATAATCACAATTTTTGCTCACAGATGATCTTCACAAGTATGACTAAGTATTATATAAAGTTGCCACTCAATTATAGGTACTTTAGTATTCGGGCAGTGGAGGAGGTGAACTGACCTTAAGCTATAAAATTACATTTACCAAAACATTTGAACTTGATGACGGTTCAGAATGTCCTCCTTGTCAAATTAAAAACATTGTACGTTTCTGGTTATGGCTTTAACAATGTGGGCCCACTAATCCACATGAAAAGGGGAGTCCTGGGCAAGTTATCTAACAGTGACGGAGGTAATTTTCCATTGGAATTCCTTCAGGCGACTGTTTATGGTGGTGTTTCCCATTGAGTCTTTAGTACTGACGAAGCACTTGTTTTGTTTTGTTTTTGTTCAGGATGTTGGAAAGAATGCGTATCCAGGAGAGAATAGGCCTGCCAGAGACCCCTTGATGATGCTGCGTTGTTCAGAAGCACTCCCAGATGCACTGCAGGTTTTATGAATGCGCTTTCCACATTATTTTGGCTCATTTGGCATGGCACTGACCCTGTTCTCTAAAGTAGAGAAATAATTGTTTTGCTGTTATGAAATGTGGGAAAAGTCTAGTACTCCAGATAGGGCTTCTCCAACCCAAGATTTGTGAGGCTGTAATGTCCGAGGGCTGGAACGATGCCTCGCCCCTCCCGTTGGGTCTCGCCGACGTGGGGCTCACCCAGCCTCCAGCACACCCTGGCCGCGCACCTGTACCCAATCGGGCCCTAATGGCTCATCATCTGCATCTGTGAGGAGGGTATATGCTGGGGTTTGGGGAGGCTCGGGTTTTGGACATTGTGTGTATGTTGACTTGTTTGTTGCCTCACCGTTTTGGATTGGAGAGAACAATACTTTCTTGTGTATCATTAAAAACATAGAGTGGGAGCTCACATCAATGCCAGATCTGTGTCTCGCGTGCCAGTGTTTTCCTCAACTCGCCACACTCATCACAGAGCTGAACAAAGCTATGGTCGACCATGTTGGAAATGACTGACGCCAGTGAAGCAAAGTAAAACCAAATGTACATTAAGAGCAATGGTATTATCTCTTCATTGGGTTCATTGTTTCCCCTTTGATGTACTAACAATTTTTATATGAGGGTATATCGTACAACAATAAATACAATATTCTGAAATTAGCCCATGAAAATTATCTGAGCCACTGAGACAAGGTTTTATGAAACAGGGGGCAGGATAGGTTTTGTTGACTGGATGTTAAAGAAATATTTCTAACCCCTATCTGCTACTTAATTTACTTGTACTCACTGTAAGTCACTTTGGATAAAATAATCTGCTAAAATGACTAAACTGTAGGCAAATCTTATGTCACAGTTACTAGATTTTGGATTCGGGCCTTAAAACATTCATGCTTACGCGACATGCAACTCAAGCTCAGGAGAATGTCCAATTTCGAGGCTATAGCTAATTCACTCTCAGTGACCATAATGCTTTCACTTACAAAGTGTGCAATTAAACGTGACAGTCCAAGCGTGTTCACAGGCAAAGGATGATACATGATTGGTTTCCTTCATACTGTAGCTTATACCAACCTCCCCCTTTAAAACAACACGGCTTAAACCTATTACTGCACACATTCAGTACGACACTATCCAGCCACAAGCAGCCACTCGGGTTGGTGTTCATTTCATGACGCAACCCTTTGACAGCACGGTTGTATGAGGAGAATGATTCCTCTTCAGCCAAGTTGAATATCCAAGGTCAATACCTGTGGGTTTGAGGGGAAGTGGAGAAGTGTTTCCTAGCGTGAGTGTACTCATTTGTGCCCTATCCAACACATTGCATTAATTTCAGTGCTTAAAATAGACCTTCTGATAAGGCTACTGATTGGGAAGAAAGTATTTTTTTCAGTTAATTTGTGAATTCCATCTATTGGTTTTCTTATTTTCTTAATGTGAAAATGCCTACACACTGTATACTTGTGTAATGCATTTTTCCTCAACAGAGAACTTGAAGAAAATCTCCTTTCCATCAATCCCTTCTGAAATACCTTATAAAGAAACTGACTCTATGAAAATAAAATAAATGCAGTATAATAAGTCCAACTAGGTTATAAATAACTTACAGAAACATTGCGTGCAATAGGCTTTGTGTTATAGGCTCTCCGAATTGCATGCAATAGGCAAGGCTGTGATTGCCACTAGTCCACCTTGAAGGTGGTAATCAATATCGTCCTGAAGCATACATTCGAGGAAAGGGATGCACCAAACATGTGAGAGGTGACCAAATAATTAAGTGCAAAAGCCTTGCTGCGTACTTGAAGAAGTCTGGTAGCACGCTCAGCCTTCCACATGCTGTTATATATATATATAAGAAAGCGAGACTAGATAGAACATCAAGACAGCGATGCTGAACTCCCTGTCGTCGCGTTCATGTCTTTATTTAAGTGCTACTTGTTTTTCTGCTATTCACTAACTACTCTTTGGAACAATTTGTCTGTTTATTTAGTAGCCTAGACCCAGACGCTATTAGGCTAAGATACAATAATGCCTTGCAATCAATGTATTATGCTAACATTTGGGCAAACAGCCCAGAAACGAAATAGTGCAACACTGCTCACTTTGCTGTAGCCTACGGTGGCTTTGCAAAACCTTGTTGTCTACACCAGTGTCTGTCCCTTTTGAAATGTGGATTAAAAACATTATCTCTTACTCTTACTACAGGCTGAAGTTTGTGGTTTGCGGGTCGAGTCGGGTTCGGGTGGTTGATCAACGCATATTTTTGTGGGTTGGACAGTGCAAATTGGCAAATAACGGGTCGTGTGGGTGTGGGTATTGAATAACACTTACCTGCACATCACAAGAGGGTAGGTCAGATGCTTTTGGCGGGTTGTGAGATAATACAAAAATAAAGACATGCAGTCTATTTTTTATCTAGCTTGATTTTTATGATTTTTTACATACTGTACGTGTATGCTAATATGCCACAGCTTCGAAATTATCAATATTGAGTGATTTAGGTGGTCTAAAAAGCATTTTCACCAAAGTTCCCAACAGACTTTCTATCAATCTCCTTCTTCGCTCTTCAAAGATTGTCGAGCCTTGGACCTAGTTCAGCTCAAATCATGACGATGTTTGATCTCACCCCCAAAAACTGGGGCACACTGTCGCCTGACACGTACCAGGAACTGAGACTTTTACAACAAACAGGCGATTAGCATCGCAAGGGAAACAAACAGTGATGGACCTGATTTGGAACCACCACCGCCACTGCCCAATGGGGCAGATTGCTGGCAGGTGGGGCCAATTGCCGAACAATGGGTCCAGTCCAGCATTTGGGGCCAGATGATTGCTGACACATGAGGCCCTCAGAACCCAAGAAGAAAGCAATCAGGTGGAAATAGAGGTGGGGGAGGGCAGCTCTGTGGCTGCTACCAGGCAGATGAAAGGCCACCATGATGTCAGCCTGACTCAGCGTACACATCTACACTTACGCTGGCCTTAAGCTAAGCTGATGTAATGCTCTCCCATACTATGGGGGGTATCCTTATGTTTGTCTGTGGCGAGTCAGTAGGGTCACAAAGGCCATTAAGCAACATAACTGTTGACAGGCACCACCAAGGGGTTCACAATTTAAAAAAACACTTAGGTTTAGTTTGAATAATTGTTTAAGCACTCTTTATTTTGTGATTATTTATATTGATCAACATTTTTTAGTATTGAAGTATATTTCAACGGTTTAATTAATTGCAAAATTCAGAGATAAAAGAAGGGGTAAATGCAAGACAAAAAGATAGGAAATAGCATAACTGTCTTTGAGAGAGGCAGTGAACCAATCCCCTGCAAATTGCCCCAATTGTATATTTAAATACCCATTACGGCACAATAGCCATGTTCAGACTTGTTCAGGAAGCCTTTCCAATGAGGATAGTGGCTCCACGTCCCCTGGTAACAATGATGAATCAAGGTCTTTCTGGGAAATGTGACATAAAAGATAATGAAATTACAGAATAAGATGAGGCTATAATTAAACATTTCCAAGGGCGTGCCGGTACACCTGGAATCCCTCCCGAGTGGAGGTTACATTGAGGGTCTCATCACCGTGGCGCCATAATGATTTTAACACTGAGCTTTATTCCGGCTGTTACCATAGCAGAGTCTAGATCCATACAGCTGGCAATTACTTTAGGGAAAGACAGAGAGAGACAGAGCGAGGGTGAAACCAAAATAGAGAGAGAAAAAGGACAGAGAATCGGAGACAGAGATAAACACACAGATATGAGACACAGGCTGTGACAGACAGACAGATATCTACATAATATATAGATCAATATGCTAACAACTTCAATGAAAGTTGTCACTAAATTTGACAAGAGGGCAGTAACAGTGTCACATTACACAAATGTGATATAATATAAAGCATGACCCATTTTCCTTTTTCATTCCTACGGTGCCATCTATTTTCTAAGAAACAGATGAGATCCAATGGCAATTGATATCATAGAACGAAATAAACATATTTTTAGAATGAGATGTTGACGGAGATGTAGAATGTGCGGTTACTGAACACTTTCCCCCGAGTGAGGGGACTGAGGATTGCTGAATGTTACTTTTTATTTGTACTAAAATGTTACCCTATTGCAAGCGTCTTGCACAGGAAGCAGGCTGGCCCTTCAGTTCTGTAGCTGAGCAACATGCAAACAGACTAAGCTTCATTTGTAAAGCAGACGGATCGGTTATATGATACCCCTCCACTTAAGTCATGCTCTGGGTCCTTGCTTTTCATATCCTAGGAAGGTAGGGTCTAAAATGGAAAGAATTAATTATTTGTATTTCCCCCCTCTTTGTATTCCAGGATAAATTGGAGATTTCATATAATGCTTCCAGTTAAATAAATAAATAATAACACTAATTATAATTAGTTGGCACTTAGAGGTATACTTTGTAACATTTTCAACTCAGTCTAGCCAAAATTTTACCCTAGTTTCCCGGTCAAGGTGCAAGCGGAGGTGCAAGTCCACGGTGCAAGTCCACGGTGCAAGTCCACGGTGCAAGTCCACGGTGCAAGTCCACGGTGCAAGTCCACAGCACGTGGTGATCTAAGGTGTGGCCAATACTTTTTTGCAAATTTCGGGACAGAGGTAAGCGGGTGCAACGGTGGCACAGTTGTAATAGCGTTGGATTATTAAAGTGAATAAATTATCAGTAGGAGTGGTGGGGGCTGTCTACAATTACAGCAAATCAAATCAGCTCCTCTCATTTCCTCTTTCTTGGCGAACTGCCAATTTCGCAATCGAAGGTCGAAAGTACTGACCGGTAGAAAAGCTTCTCTCGCGAGGAAACTGCCAAAAATGATGTCCTTGATTGAGAAGTGCACATTCACCAAGTGTGCAAATAAACCCTCTATATACATGTGCATATATTTTGTTTTGTAATTAGTCATTAGTAAAATTATTCACGAAATAGATCATATAACTACCTAAACTACCTCACAAGCCCTGCGTTTGCGCTAAGACGTAGTCTGCAGATATTAGATATTAGATATAAGCGCAATATTTTTTATATATTTGATACCAAACTAGCACGGCGCCACCTGATTTTGACTGACACACCCTCTACCCCACACCCATTTCGGCAAAAGCCATGTCATGGCACGCCGGGAAATTAGCAAACGCGCCCAGGCGGGAGAAAAAACACTTTGTGCCCAATGAAATTGTCATTACGTCTGCCTTAGCGCTACCACAGACCGCAAACTAGGTGTAAAAATATGATTGTGGGAAAAAACTTCTATCCACTTTCTTCTCCGTTTAAATTGATATTGTGGCCTCTGGGCTTTTTAATTTCAATGTCAGGGATCTAGCTAGGTTCAACAATGTTTTGTTTTCAATCAGATCCCTTGCGCGTGTCCTTTGCAAGCATGTTGAAGCCTTGTATATTACTTTTTTTCAGCTGAAAATCCATTTTGGTCTTGCTGGGAATGACGTGGCTGTGTTTAATAGCAGGCAGGAATGTCTCCAATAATTCACTGAATTAACTATAACGCAAAATAGGAAACCTCTGGTGCAACTGATCACAAATTAATGGACTTCCATCAAATTTATAATAGGGTATTAAAATGTACAGACTCATAAAAACAAAATTTGAAAATCCTTTTACCTTCTACCTATCTTCTGAAATGATTTAAGATATGCCAATGCATTCTAAGACAACTGACAATCCTACAGTATTATGGGAAAATATGGGTGATTTTCGAACGCTTTATTCTTACATTAATACCAGATTTCTTGTTAGGCGTGCACACTATCCAATAGGCCATGCAGTTCTGTGGCCATTTGATCTTTGGTGGACAGGAAATGTTCAACAGTCGTTCAACAGGGAAGAAATACAGAACCCAGTCCGTTGTTTACATTTGATTTTTCATTTAAGGGGCAGGGAAGAGAGAGAGAGGGTGAGAGAAAGAAAATGGGGTGGGGGCTCAAGATGAACTAATATTTCAGTAAATGTAAAATCAGCTGGGTTTATTTTAAAGCAGCCCACTATTTTTATAGTAATTTGTGCTGCTCATTTCATAATGTTAGTCTTGGACGCAGCTCGGTGAGAGCGCAGAGCAGCATTAGATTAGCCATCTGCACAATGTAAACACAGAGCTCCTCTGTTCTAACAAAAGACGGCCATGGGTATGATGCTAATGTTATCTGGCTCAACTATCACATGGCCCATTTGCATGGCTACATCTTCATACATGCCCATGTAGAGGAGCGTGCCAACTGTTTCTGGGAGGAAATCAAATCATGTGGCCAGTTGCTGATATGCTGCACTATAAAAATGTGCATTCATTTTGTCTCTGGGAGTGTTTCTCTAAATCCTTCTGGAATAACAACAAATATGGTTGGTGTTACAATGTTTCCTCTAGGAACAGTGTAGCCTGATGAGTGCATGGCATGGGTGTTGGCTCGTTGAGAAGGCCCCAGAGTGTTCTCAGAGCTTGCAGGCTTTATGGAGCTGCTTTTGAGGTGGTCCTGCGAAAGGTCAAGTAGCGGGGTAGGGCTTCTCAGGATCTACGCAGTGTTGGGGACCCCGTACCACACCCAACCCCTCCCCAACTATCTTATGTAAATGTTACCTCTCTCTCCATTTTTTCTTTCCTCTACTTTCAACTTGTTTTTGCTTATAGGTACCGTATTTAATGAGACATCACAGAATCTGTCATCTATAATTCTGTGAGATCACTGGACTGAAGCTTCCGGTATTTTCCAGTCTGCATATAGCAGTATGCAACTGCTATACAGTAGTAAGTCACTAGGTAGAGGCCATAGTTAACATTATGGGTCCATGTGGTTGCAATCCAACTCCTGTCTGAATGTATTCAATGACAAATAGTGTTAATAGCTTATTTTATAGGATAACAGGCATATTGTCTAAGCACAGCGCCCATGCTCATTGTTGAGTGTAGCCGAAGTTCATAGACAGACTGGGGAAACAGGAACCATTTAACTAATAATGGAGCTAAATCTTTTTCTTTTGAGTCACACAACATAAATTCCTACACCACAGGATGGTGGTTAAAATGTTCATCCTGTAGCCGGAACGTCACAGGTTTGATTGCTACAGCAGCCTATGTGTGTCCACTTCCTACCTGCTCTGAATAAGAGCCTCCACTACATGCTCAAATAGAAAATGTGACTGTTCGAGATGAGAAAAATATTACTGAATATGGCAGGAACTGCATGGCAGTCTAGTCTTCAGCCTCTCATGTAACATGAGATGTTTGAGCAGACGTGAAAAAAAATCTCTTCATTTCCTCTTTCTTCCTCTTGCACTTGGAAAACTTTGAAGTCTCAGTCCATGTTGCTGACACAAGGTATTTTTTGGTGGGGAAGGGCAGGTTGTTCTTTGTTACACAGATCGTCTGGGTAAAGACGACCATCACTGACAATCCAGATAAAAAAGTAAAAAATGTAAGTTGTTCTTTCAGAGGTCAGTAGACATTCAGTAGAAATATGTCATCTAAATGATGGCAACTGACTGAGAGAAACATGCAATAGGTGATATTACACTGTTGGCACACTATCCTTCTTATGATTGAGGTTTTTGTGTCTTACAATTAGATCATTTAGCAGACGCTTTTATCCAAAGCGACTTACAATTCCATGGTGCTATTACATGGAGCAGGTAGGGGTTAAGCATCTTGCTCAAGGATGCTTACAGGTAGGCCACCTCTGGGAACCCACGACCTTGCGGCTGGGAGTCCAACGCCTAGACCCTAGACTATCCTGCCCCCGTGTCTTCTCATGTAAACATCATATTAATCATACAACTATCAAACATGGGATATGCATGTCACACATTGCAACTGTAGTGACCTGACACCAACAAGCCACGCTTTGATCTCACTTGTCATATTTACAGTGATAAGCTTCAAACAGACCGGTCTCTCAGACCTGGCCAACAGATAAACAACGTACCCAAACCACAGCCGGAAGCAAATTCACACCACCTTGTGAAACAGACCTTGTGGCTATTCACATGGAAGCCAGACCAGTAAAAAGTGGAATTATAAGAAATGGTCCATCCTAACCTCTTGTTTGGACTCATGTTTGTTTGGACATGTTTGGAGAAGTTTTAGTTTACATGAGGGCACTACCCTAGTTGATAACAATGTTGAACAATAGGTTAGATGATCATGGACTGATTGAAATCAATAGTTGGATTTAATAATTCTTTAATATGTGTCTTAATGTTTCCCTTCTCTAACTGTAACATGTTACAGACATGTATTCCATTATGGTCAGGATCTTTAGTTAACAGGTATTTGAATGAACAACAAATGGAATTCACAAAGAACCGTCTTGGCTAATTTGTATACGGTATAAGAACCACGTGTTCTCTCCACATGAAGTTTAGCTCTGACGCTGCTCTAGAAACCAGCTATCCAAGATGCCTTTATATTTTTAGAACTATCTATATTTATATTAAGCCTGTACCTGTAACTAAATGGTGAAGTTAAGTAAAACTGTTATCTTCAAAGTTTGTGGCCATAGCTTTGCAAGGCTTTACAAGGCATTTGGCAGACCAGAGAAGATCCACACTGCTCTCTGCTATCGGAAAATCTCACAATGGAACGCATTGCGAACTGTTTGCTGAACCTCTCTGAGAATCAAACAGGAGCCCAGCGACCCTGTGTCCTTGTGGACCAACGGCCCTGCTCGTCTGAAAGCCACGGTCTGCTGTTTCATCATCCCAGATGATCCGTTGACACTTGGGTGTATACCCACAGACAATGCTGATGAACTCCCACCTTGTCCCTATTGTTAGCCACAACCTAAGTTTATGCTCAAACTATTGGGGATTTATCAAGGATTTGAGAATTTGGGAAATCATCCTTCCTTTTCTCTCTCTCTCTCTCTCAGTTTCAGTTTACGATCCCTCTTCTGGTTGAGTTTCAGATTAATGACTAATTGAATTGATCAAACTCTATTTGATTATATTATGATTATTATCAACCATGATTGAGAAAATCATAATATAGTTCCCTGTGTAGACAGGATGGTGCCTCGAGGTTATTAATACGTTAATTATTAAACAATTAAGTTATTAATGAAGTTAATTAATTAATTATGAATCAACAAACAGTCAGAATTGAGACATATTCACATGTGGGTCAAACGGCTACACAACGTAAATCCCTAGAATAAATCTATTATGAATTATACATTTAGAATCATATTATAATACCAATGGCACAATTATAAATAATAATAAAAAAAAATAGTTATAAACTTATGAACAGGTGGAGGTTCATTGTCTTCTGCAAGCACAAGACACACATGCTGTAATAGGTATTACTTTGCTTCCTTCTCTAACCATGCTTGAATCATGTTGAATCAGATTATGACTAATAAAAGATAATGTTTTGATAAGCCACACAGGTGATGGATGGGGATTCCACAACTCATTCAGAGAGGGTCATAAATTACAGCGCAAGACACAGGCGCCATCAGAAAATGGGATACTATGAGCACCGTCACAATTCCTTTCCAATTTAATGTCAAAATGACATCCTCAAACTGTCAGCTCAAGCAGAGAAATAAAAGGCTTTGTGAGCTATCAGTGCACAGCATGCATTTCAATATTAGAGTCTGTGTCATGAAGACAGGACGGACACAATGCTGTGTTGAAAAACCAAAGTGCTTTTATATAACTGATGAACTGAAGCTTCTCTCCCATACAAGAAGATAATTGTGAATGCCGTCAAAGTTCATTTGTTAACATTAACATAAGGAATTATTTGAGCAGCTTTTTGAACAATTGCCTCTACTACACTACAGTCATGGCATTACATTTTGGAAGTGAATGGTACTACTTCATAGACAGTTTCCCAGCCCCTGATAACAGGATAAACTAATTCCAGACATTGTTTCAGAAACCCTGTTACATTTTACTAAAGACGTAAAGTCACCATTTGTTTGTTTGCACTGATTTGCCATCATTCCTTCCATCAGTTTGCAGTGAGCTCATTTAGTGTTTGCTAAATAGAAATGCTCTTTATGTGGCACCATTGTAAATAGTCTCAGGATATTTCCAATGTGGGATGTGTTGAAACAATCCCACCAATCATCACTAGGCTTGATACCACAATGCCAGGACCTACAATCAGTGCTTGGCTTAGTGACACAGAGAGGATGATTTTAGGCTTTTGACTATGGAGGACTTTTATTGTGGATGCCGGTTAGAAACAGTGATACACTTGTGCAGACACACTCTTGTGTGCTGTTTATTTGTGCTGTAGTGGTTTCAAAGTAGGACATTTTGAGTATTTGGACTAGGAGGAAAGAAAAGTAAAATGAGTGTGTAACTAGATGAAAACCTTCCATCTGGAAATGAATACTTACTTTTACACAATGATCAATAGGACCAGAGCATGAAGCATCAGTGACAGCTTTTATAGGTCCTCAGTTTATTTGATATAAGGTTCATGTATATTGTTTTGCCATACTTAATGATAGCTTTTAGTTGGCCTTTTCTTTTCTCCCTAAAACTTTATTTTACTATAAACTGTATATATATATATATATATATATATATATATATATATTTGTGTGTGTGTGTGTGTGTATATATATATATATATATATATATATACATAAAAGATA
>JAOEHI010026677.1:0-25773 GCA_025447815.1 Percopsis transmontana
TAAGAAAGGGTGGGGTGAGGGGGATCAAAGAGTGCCTGAACCCAAGATGCAATTAACATACTGTACCAACCCCCTTTCACAAACACTGCCAAATGGGTGTGTATTCTTAACAAAGCAACTGTCTAAACAGAAAGAAATGTAAAACACAGGATTGTATATAGCTAAAATAAAATATTACATCACACATCCCGCGATTTGTTCCGTATTTTCATAAACATCCAATACATGTCTGTAACACACAGGAAATGCAAGAAATGTCGGCGAATGTTTTCTGTGGCGCATGGTGGCCTGGCATACACGCAGCATGCCTCAGGAGAGCCACATTGCCCTAATGTCAGAACCCAGAAGAACCAAGCAGCAGTGTCACAGTTCTTCGTAGCCCAAGCATCTCCCGAGACTGATACGGTAACGAAGGCTTTTTAGTCTCTTCTATGATAGGACATCATGTTCTGATCCGATTAGATTTCCTATCTGGTTGTATTTACTAGAGAATAAATGTCAATGGATCACACCACAAGGGACTGATTTTCTGGTTACCTGCCCTATAAATCTTGGCCCCTGAGGTAGACGTGGCCTCTTAAGTAGGCTACCTTAGGATGTGATTTGTTTATTAAAGCTGCTGTAGGTAGGATTTGAGAATTGCAACATGAGCTAGCCAGGTTGTATTTTCTGCCCCCCAGTATAGGTTTTATGTACCCTATAGAAAAATAGCTAAAACTACAAAAATATTGGCCGAGATACAAGTGTCAAAGAGACAATAGTAATGACACACCTTCTTTGAGGAAAGGTAAGACAGAATTTAGCTGGTAAATTTTTCTGCTGGTTTGGTTGGAGACACATACGTTTAAGCTGTCCCCGATACTGAATGGGGCAGAGGAGAGATAGACAGAACACATCACTTCGGTTCAGCCATGCTTGCTTTTCATGGTTGTAAATAGAACTTTCAGCCCAAATTCAATTTTTTCCATTTTGGAAAAAAACAAACTCAATCAAAAAATCTGCAAGATTCCAAAATAGGTAAGAAAATGTCTATTATGTCTATGACGAGATGACCAGTTCGATGGCTACTCAACGAAAGTGAAGCTGCAGCGTCTCCTTCCACATGATGCAAACAAAGCAAGGGCAGATTTCACTGCATTTCTTAACATGGCAAACTGGCTGTTCTCCCTCAAACCACTCTCTCTGCTGCATGGTATGCTCATACCTTCAGTGATACCGAGAGGTTAGGCTCAACCTCATTCATAAAGTCAACATGGCTGAACCATATGATGAATGCACCGCACCATTCTGAACGCACTCTGATGAATGGAAGTCCAAAGGCGTGGCTGCCAGATGGGTAGGCTATGTTTCAAGTAGCTCACCTGCCTAACATGCTGTCCATCATCAGCCAAATCGCGAGCATCCCAGCATCTACTGGACATGTGGAAAGGATGTTTTCCAGAATGGCCAACAAATGGAGTGACAGCAGGTGCTCTGTGGAGCTCGTGAGGAGTGAGCTCCTGAGCAGTCCTGTTCAGAGTTTTACTGCAGTGCTTTGAAAGACAAACAGATACTCAGTGCTGCAAGGAGCGATACGAAGTACACATGGAAAAAAGAAGTAACACACACAGTGAGGGAAAGAGAGAAAGCTGTTGACTGTTTAACCCTGGTCTGCTGATCCAGATAGAAAAGAAAAAAACGTTATAATGAACCGATGACTGTTCGTGGAAGAGGGTTGAGGGAATGATTTGCAGTTTTAACGTTTCACATATTATTTAATCTATTTAGCTTATTTCTAATGTTCATTGTTAATAAAACGCTTCAAACTTTAAGTATGAATCTAAATGCTTTCTTGAAACCATGTTTTAAGTGATTTACAACCACTGGACCCCCACGCCTCGGGCCGGTGGTGGTCCAGTGGCCCCCAAGGAGTGGGGGGCGTCCTTTACTTTTCTGCATTGAAGGTGGCAACCCTAACTATACAGCACACATGCAATCACTATCATACAGAACATGGCCCAGTTAGTGTGTCAGGGATTACAGATCTGTGTGTAAGCATGTGTGTGTGTGTGGGTGTAAGAGTGGGTTCGCTGAGGATGTGCGATTGCAGATGCTTTACCATGGAGAGGTAACATGCAGGAAAAACAAGGAATGGCATTTGAAGATGTGAGAGTAACAATTGTCCTGTGATGTTTTATTCAGCACAGAGGGGTGAACTGGGGAGGGAAGGGGGGGACTGCAACATGAAAACGGGAGAGCTGGGCAATGTGAAATACTGAACTACAAAGAAAGGTCCAGATTTTCTTCATGTGTGTGAGAAAAGGCGTCATTCTCCAGAGCAAGCGTCATCATCGGACACGATGGACAGCTAAGAGTGTGTGCGTGTGTGTGAAACAGGGTACATTTATCTGACAGTACATTTGCCATTACCTGAATAGATCACAGTGCTTGTATCCCTTATTACCTCAATAGTTATTCCTCAACATTATGTACTGGTATGTAATTCCTTTACTTCTCACTATTTTATAATGCATATTCTATTAATGTGTTTCACTGCCCTGTTTAATTGGAGCAAGTACACTTATAATTTACACAGTACATTGAATTTCTTTGGCCTGATAAACAGCCGTAGCTCTGTGGCACTAATTTGTGGGTGGGTTTCTCTGACATACTGATGGATGCTAATGGTTTATCCTGACCTATAATCCTGATGTTATGGCATTTTCACTATTAGAACAAATGACAGTAATTTGTACAGATGTACTTTTAACCACTAAGCGCCACATGCAAGCAGAATGTGGCACGCAGATATAAATTATTTTTCTAGGTTTGTGTTTTGCTATTTAATTTTCCACAAGTGTTGGCAGCATTCCACCATACTAATAATGGTCTATGTGTTATTTTGCAAATTTACTTCACTGCAATTCAATATTATTATCCTCAACTTAAATCAACATTTCAAATGACGCTTATTGTTGCAAAGTTCAAAATACAAAATTAAGACCGGACAACAGAAACACTGCCATTATTTACCATGCTTGTGAAAATAATACAAAAATGGGCTTAGGGGAAATTGTGATTTTCAATAAAGTACTAGTTGGTGATTAGTCACTGAAATATGCATAATATGCCGTCATAGTCATATGGAGTGCAGAACCAATCGAGTAAAGTTAAGGATGTTATGTTAACAAATCATACAATACAGTCCTTGTCCCTACGGTAACAGTGCTCCAATTATTGAATTGACCTCGGTTCAACTCAGCTTGTCCAACGCTTCTTATTACATTTAAGACACTTCCATCTGGGAACACAACCAGTGCACCAAGCCTAAACATAACCATCTCTAATATATCTCTAAGACGTAAACACACCATTAACCTTATATTTAAACCTAATCTCTAAGACAACTCCTAAACAGAATCCTTTATGTCTCCCAGGAACAGCAAGCAATGCTTTTGTCGCACTGGAAATACAGATTTAACGTGATTGATTAGTGTTTGTTGATGCTTAGTTACATTTGTTACTTCTTGTTTGTGTGTTTATCTATGTCTATACATCGTCTAAGATTGCACCGACCTTCACTGAGTCCAGAATCCTTGTATGTGCAAATGTATTGACTTCATTGTTCACAGCACACCATAGCTCTTTGTTAAACCACTTGATAGAGCTGTGCTATAGTGAGACACGTATCCCCAGGTGCTGCTAAGGAAAACAGGCTAACAAAGATGCACATACAAACAGAAAGTGAAGGGTTTACAAGATTTCATTGTGTTCAGTACGTTTGGCTAGACAAAGGAAAAGCATATGAAATCCTGTGGTATTTTATTCAGTTGATGACACACTGATGTCAGTTGGAAGTTGTAGAATTACAAGCAAACGTTTCACGAAACGGTAAACATGATGTACTTATTGGTGCCCACTGGCTTCATTTTCTTTTTGCTTGCTTAAAGCTCAGGACAGGGAGCCTTACTTAATGTTACCTAATGCTGCTACGTTTAATACAAAAAATTTAAGTAAAGTACCTGCTGCAACTAGACTTACCTGAAAATTAACCATTCTTTTTCTCCATAGGAGATTCTGCTTTTGACGACACCATAATACAGGAACCAGCTTGATTGCTATGTACAATTTACCTGCCATTGACTTCCATTGTTTCTCATAAGCATACTTCTAATGTGTCCACAAAGCTGATCGCCCGTCTCTACTGGTAGTAGCCTTATATATGGGCAAGTTTCTTAATCCAGAATTTAGTTTTCTTGCCAGTTATTATATAAAGAACAGTTGTTCCTTTTCACCTGCTGTTTCTATTGCTACACCCCTTATTGTATGTAACCATTTTCACCTCCCTTGCTGCTTTCTGTATTTCTTCAAAGAATGTTGAAATTTAATTTGCTTTGTCTCCTAGTCGGTAAAGTCCAGAACAAAAAAGGTCAGGTGGTCAATTGCTGTCTCTACTTACTCAAGAACTCAGAGCTCACCCCTACACAGTAGCCTATTTCCCAGCTAAAACCCTTTTCTAATTACTTTAAACTATCTATACCTTGGTATGCAACTATAAATAGGATCTTCTTTACTTCATCAAAGCTAGTTTGAAAAAGGCTTTGCGAATGCAGGAATGCAATATACAGTACACAGTGTTTTCTTTAGGTTGGACCTTGTAGGTACTCAGAATGTAGCAGATAGGCTTTTCATTAAGATCATTATTTCTTTAAATGCACTATTTTTTTTAAATATATAACAATGTAAATTAAAAATGTAAACAAAAACAAACAAAAAAGCCTGGTAAAAAAATCCTCATAAAATACAATGTTTACAATAAACAATAAAATGTTTATCTCAGAGCTCTCTCGGGAATAGTGTGAACTCAGCGTCATGGAATCACATTCAATTGGATAATTCATTTTTATTATTTATGGAATGTCCTTTAATTTTTTTTCCCTCGCTACTGGCTATGTTTAGGAATTAGGCAGGCGGTACCGCTCTAGCTGAAAAGCAGGAATGATATTTTTTGTTTTCATCAAAGGATGTTTATAGAGGGACAAAACAGTGGTGGTACAGTGCAGTGGGGTGCTATAATGAGCTGGAGTCTTGGTAGTGAGTGTTTGGCCAAGGACTCTGATGGCTTCATTACTTAAAACCCATAACCACTTATTGCACAGTTAATTTAGGGACAGTAGAAATGAGTTTGCCCAACAGTATTACGTATGTCACATGACTCTGTTTTGGCTCATGATCACAACATGGCTAAGGTCCTTCAATGTACATTAGTTAGGATATTTCTCCATATGTATATAGAAAGCCATATTGCATAAAGTCTGCTGTATTTACAGCCTGATGTCTCACTGGGCACAGTCTTCTTTGTTTTGTATTTTAAGTAGGACTTCCACAAGCGTGGTACCTTTTATAGCTACCATTTTAGAAAGTAAACATTCAGTAGGTCATCTAGTTATGTGCTCATTGCACCACAACTGTGTACATAAATTGCCACACGTGTGTCAAACAATTCATATCAAACAATTTATACACAATAGAAAACCTCAATGGTTCTGTGTTTTTTTCTGAAGTAGGGCCTAGATAAATTGTTACATTTTAAACGTGTGTTTGGCAGGACAGTCAGGTAGACAAAAAGGTTTTGATTGGGTTTCTTTATGCATGTTTTTTTTTGTTCGCTCCAAGGATTACATGATGGAGTGACTGACTAACAGCAGAAAGTGTAGAGACTAAAAGCCTTTGAAAACAAATTCCACAAAGTGCCAGCACTTCCTCATAAACCTTGGCTACGAATCTCAATTCGATCAAACACAACAAAAGTCAAGGGAGAACTGCCAGTCAACAGGTCAGATACATAGTTAACTTAAAGGCAGACACACTCCATCCCCCAGCTGTCGTTAGCCGCTCTCTCTTTCTATACATTGCAGACTAGTCCAGATAAAGAGAGAAAACTTTTCCTCTACTAGGTGTCAATCATGTAGAAAACATGGGTACATAGGGTACTGTACATGTTTAATATACTCAAAATTTAGCATCAGATAGACTTGTTTCTGTTTTCTGTGCTGAACATGCTGTTCACACCATGACAATGACAACAGGACAACAGGAATAGGAAAAGACAAAACAACTGTAGATAGCTTTGAAACTGGAAGGGAGTTAGCTAAAAGATAATTTACAGCACAGCAGGACAGGAAGATGGATGAGGGAAAAATATAGAACATTGGTTTTCCTAGGTCCACAGTTCACATTGACTGCTGGGAGGCTAGGAATTGTCTCTTTTCTCTCGCTGTCCGGTTTTAATAGCAGAGCATAATCTGAAGCTGCAGAATCTGTCCACAATAACAAACATACACACCTACTGTATAAGTAATTTGAGCTTTGAGCTTTATTGCATTTCTGCACTACCTCACATGATTTATGATAAGATTAGGAAGTGATTTTCAAAGAAAACAACAATGACCAATGTCTGAATTTATTAAAAAATATTTTAATATTTGCACAACACATAGCAGCAGGACAGTTAAATTTGTTGCACAATTAATAAAATGTATAAAATTCTAAATTAAATTGTTCAAAATCTTACTGAATTCAAGTTACCAAATAAACATAACATTACATAACATTAGTTAGTTAGTTAGTGTGTACAATCTAGAAAAAAGTTTGTACAAAACCAGATAATTAAATGTATAATCACAATGTTGTGGATCTGGGTTAGCTCGCCATCAACATTGTTCCAGCACCAGGAAAAAACCCAACCTGTTTGTATAAAACAGTTGTAAGTACAATGAACAATAATGTCCATAATTTATCTATTATAGTTGTGTATTCTTTTAATTTAAAACTGCACTACCAAAACACATTCACGCGTACGTAATTTCCCGTCCAGTTCAGACCACTAGACTATCCTGCCCCCTTATTCAATTTAATGATCACACACACACACGAGAATATAGTTGCTCAGGCATTTGCTTTCTGCTGGAATCACACTTTCACTTTTAAATTGGATGCTAGCAGTCACCATTGTGGAGGTGGAATGATTTGATATCTGCACTGGAGCATTGTTCCCTAACCTGCACCGACAAATAATGCCTCATATTTCTACTTTGCATTCTAGTATAGTTTTGTCGCGGTAATGGCACCTGTTGTTTTCTAGTTGTTGATTGGTATGGGAGGACTTCCTCCCTTGGCAACACAAGCATTATTTTACATGTTTTGGCAAGTAATGGATTAATATGAAAAGTACATTAAATGGATACAAGAGATCCCGCCCCAAGGAGAACAGAGGGCCCCGACCTCCTCTGCCCCTGGGGCAGCCCCCCACCATCACTTCACACAGATTGCACTGCACTTTCCCCTCTTTGCTGCCCTGCAGGTGTCGCTATTGAAGCATTTTAAATAAGAATTTCAATAATGGATCTTTTCCAATGAAGAGAGAAAACTATTTTATAAATGACACTGAGATTTTGTAATGGTTTATTTCAACCAATTACTCTTTGTTATATTTTGATCTCCCTCTTGCCTTTCAAAAATAGCAGAGCAATCTCCTCTGCCTCTATGGACCTCCTCTACCGCCTCTATGGAGCCTCCTCTGGTTTAGATGCAAAGCCGCTGTGGTCATAAAACCTGGGGGTCAGCTTTCTGCTGATGAGATGAACCACCAGTATAGAAGTGTGATTGACTGAACAACTGTAGAGCATTTAGGGATATAGTGACGTTGAAATCGCTTCTCAACACTGCAACCAGGCAACAGCACAAACCTGCTATCAAAAACACATTTCCCTGTATGTTGAAAAGCAACACACAATTGGCTACACCAGGCATTTTGAAATCCTAATACTGTGTTTCACATCATATTTACGATGGTAGATAGAACAGCCTGTAACAGCCTGTGTATTTCTGATTAGCAAGGGAAACTGACTAAACATTAGGAGTAAGAATACACACACACACACACACACACACACACACACACACACACACAAACATACATCAGAGAAAGTGCTGTCACCCTGGTAGATCATGAAGGTGTGTGTGTGTGAGGGGTTCTAGAGGTATGGGGATACATTAGCCCCTACTAGGGGGGTTGCTGTTAGTGGCACAAAGAGCAACGTCTGCACTGGAATTAAGAAAGACATTCTCTTGCATCTTGCCGACAAGCAAAACGCTCACGATGAAGGAGTGTGTTGTGGGAAAGTGGTAGCAATGCAGAAATAAATGTGCTTGCTGGATAGCCCAAGGTGCATATATGGAGGACAAAGTACATCACATAGATGGGTCTCTTTGTGATTGTGTGCGTTTGTTCTCAAACTGCGCAAAATAGCCAAAGGATTTAATATTTTTTCCAAAATTATGCTAGGTAGGTTGAAATTTGGTTTCTACCTCGCAAGGAACAGATATCTAAGAGATATATTTGTTTGTAAGTAAACCACTGGAATGCAATGCTGTGATTTTTGTGAAGAAAATCAAGTCATTGTTTCAGTCCTTGAACTGTCGAGTTAATGGTAACACACAGGCACACACAAATGTGCATATTTGTGTGTGCCTGTTCCACATATTTAAATTTTGAACCAATTCCCAACTATTGCTTCTCCCACTGGGTATAGTTTAGACTAAAGAGACATGCTGCATAGCCAGTGAGAGACAAGACATTTGCTGCACTCTTCGGTTCTCTGTTTTGAATTTGATAAACGCTGACATATTGCTTAACTTTAAATGATTAAATAAGGATTTAACACACTGTAACACAGAGATAATCGTGGTTTCCCATGGGGTGCTTAATTTGCATAAGTCCACGTATGCAATCCAACAGATATAGTTCTCATTTCTCATCTGATAAAGACATACTGTGCCTACACCAAGAGAGGTCAGAAGATGAAAACTGTGTCGAGCAGAAGTGAGCAGGATTTTTGTCCTGTATGGTCAAGGGAGGGCTATGGTAGTCCAATGGATGGCCTGCTCTGTGGTTGTGGGTGACTGAGGTGGCTTGTGTAAATAGGAAGCAAGTATATTTGTTACTACCTACCCACACAATTACTACATGGAGCCAAAGAGCCAGTGTTGGGTTACACTGTATATTTCATCACCCACACCCACACATTGTGCCACCTCTTATTCACGTCTGGATTCATCCTTACTTAAGAACAACTGAGCAAATGTTTTTTCACCACAAATTTACATTTAACAAGGCACAGCTATTAATTGAAAAGCATTTCAGGTCACTACTTAATGAAAGAATGCCAAGACTGTGCAAAGCAAAGGGTGGTTACTTTAAAGGATGTAACATTTGAAACATTTTTAAACAATATTTTCTACAACGTAGAAAAAAGTAAAAATAATACAGCGAGTGCTACCTTCCTCGGAGAGATGTGGTTGGATTTGGCCTTAATATACGGTATTTACGGTATGGTTAATAGTCGGGAAATTGCGGTACTGCTAAATCATCATTGAAACTCATGCCAATGGATTTTCTGAATGCCAGATGATATGAAAAAACAACAACTAATAGTCGAATCGTCGTATTGAACTGACAAAACCAATTGGATTTGTAATTAGTGCTTCTCAAAGTTTAGAATGGTTTAAACTATGCTTTACAGTATGACCCATAACAAAATAATACACAGACAGACATTATGTACAGAATGCTGATGCTTTAAATGTTTCAGGAATATGATTGCTGGTACTGATGGTTTATGCAGAGAAACTACAGAACGGCTTTGTTAATTGTTTAAATAGTTGCTTTTTTGAACAAAAAAACAGTTGTATGGCTTCTAAGGTAAGTATTATTTCTTACTGTGGGCTAGCTTTGCAATGCTTGTTCGTAGTAGAAAAACATGATAGCGTATGCTCTTTTCGTGGGGTGTGTTGACGAAAAGAATAATAAAATTACACTGGACATAACATAATAGTAATCGCTTTGCAACATATGGCAAACATATGTAGTAGGCCTATCTCTCATAGTGATGTGGGAAACACCTACTAACATGCCAGTCTTTGACTATAAACTAAACTAACGTAGCCAACAGGAGCTAGCTAACCGGTCACCCTCCTTACAACCATATGTAGGCTACTCAATCATTCTTGTAGTTCATGCTAATGAAAACTCATCACATCCCTGCTGCTTCACCAATAGCGCCAGTCAATTAAAGCAATGTGAACAAATTCAGCCAGCTGTTTATCTGTCCTACAGTGTTGTCCACTGTAACAAAGAAGAACCTATTTATCCTAAGAATATAAAGCACATATAAATGTGAATCAGAGCAAAGAGTGTAATAACCAAAGGTGCACAGGGAAACTATTTAGGGTTTAATACTCTATGTAGGCAGGATGTGTGTCTACATAGAATAGGCCAGAAACCATAAATATTGAAACCAGTGCCTCTGAAACTGGGAAAAATAATTACTAAATAACCTGTGGTCTAATTGTTGCTATTTATTGTAAATAAGGAAATATAAAACTTTTCCATAATCATCATGTTTATTATATAAGCCTCTATAAACCTCTGTCTTCTAATCGCCTGGTATGATGCTAACCAAAAATAGATAGGCTAGGCCTAATTATATACAGATATAGATAGAATACATATTTAATTAAACTAATAGGCCCCTACTAAAGACACATTCTGTTAAATTAATTCATTTTCCATATCTGACTTCCTATGACAAAAGACATAAAATTCAACCAATTGAGTAAAAGACACTTTCACACGTGCCAGAGTGCCTACCTTACTGGGAGGTTATGGGATCGGGGATCGTATTTTTGGATCAACTCCACAGCGTAGCAGAACATCTCTTTACCGTGGAAGTGTCACAGCCGGAGCAGTCAATCAGGACGCGGTGCATACTGTAGACCTGCATGGAGCAACGAGACAACTGTGCTACTACTACTCACTCTCCCTCACCTTCAGCGAGTGTGCCTCCTCTACAGTAGCCGCGCGCTAAAGCACAGTCAACAGCTGGGCTCGTGGCTTGTGGAGAGCAGGGTGCAGACAGGCACAGACAAACGCGCTGCTGCTGCTGCCTCGTTGTCTCCCGGACACCCCCGGCGCTGCCTTTCTGTCTCTCACTGCCCTGCTTCTGCTGCCGTTTTCCTCCCCCTCTCTCCTTCTCTCCTGTATGCGGCTGTTCTTCAATCTCCGATTTTTCGCCTCCTTTTCCGCACCCCTTTTCCGTTTCTCTGCCCTTCCTGTCTAGTTAAATCTCTACTCGTGCGTATCCACGTGCGCGCTTCCCGACGTAACTGCCCTTCTCCCTCTGTTGAAGTCTACCTCTCTCTTTCTCTATGTTGCTTTCTCTCTCTCTGTCGCTTGCCCTCTCTTTGCACAAAAACACACACACACACACACACACACACACAAACATACACACAAATACAACACGCATTACAATGCGCCCTCTCTCTCAATCTTAGACATTTACACACTGTCTCTTTCCCTCTGAGACATATAGTGAAACGCCTTTCATTCGGACACAGTCTGGATGTGGTCCCCGGAGATGTAGGCCTAGGCTACTGTATGCGCAAGGTAGGGGTTGTTCCGGTGCAAGGGCTTTGAAGTGAACGTAAACGCAAAATGTAAAATAATCTGCGATGTTCGCCACACTTACCTTCCCTGAGCCCAATTCCACGCCCCTCCAATATGCAGCAGGGTCATTATAATATATATATAAATAAAATAATAATAAAAATCATTCTTTGCACATAAGGGAATGAAGGGATTAAAATAATGTCATTTCATGTGTAAAAATGAGATCACTATTGTATCCATTGATGTGTGTCATAGCAGAATAGCCCCCAGTCAATGCTCTGTAAGTGAAATAAATTGAGAGAGAGAGAGACCAGCAGCCATCAGTATACCTGCTGGTATGTGTATCAACAATATCTAATCATGTATGAGCAGGATGACAACAAAATAACTATCTGTATAATATCAAATCTGCATAATATCTGTTATAACTAATATATAACATATATATATAAATATTTGTTAAATGTCATTGTGAACACCAAACACAGGGGTAAAGGCATGTAATATCCTCCTATACACTGTATATAGAAAGTGATTATCATCTACCAATGGGGTTGGGTTTGCTTCAAGTAGGTGTACTTGGAATGGAAAAATATATATGTGAATGTAGGACCAGCCGGCAAGCAACCTCACCGTTGCTTGAAGGCAGGGAGGGGCAGTTTAATTTCCTGTACTATCCTATAGGCCAGAACCTTGATACCGTGAGACTTTGGGTTGGTTGTATGTATGCCAGATGTGCTGCGACATTGTGTGCCGAAGGTCTGAATGTGGAGGCAGGTAACCTGGTCAGGATAGAGTTATCAGTAGTCAAGTGGCTAGACCAGGAGCTGTGCTGCTTCTCTTGTGAGGAATGGTTGTATCCTCTGAATGTTGCAGAGGGAGAATCTCCAGGCATGGGATCTCACAGCAGGACAACTGATCTGATGGTCAAGGATCACCCCAAGAGGCTTTTCGTCGGAGAGAGGGAGGCATTGTGGTGTTCTTGGTGGTGATGGAAAGGTCCACTGCTTCCTCTGCCTACCCCAGCAACATCCCAACCCATGTCGTCTCCAACTACCTAGCAAATAAACAACTTTGGTTAAACTTTCAACTACCCTGTCTGCAATCTGCTTTTGGGTCTGACATTCTGCTAATCGTAACAAGGTCTGGTCTGGGGGAACCAGGGAACTGTAATGGTAACATATTGCAGAGGAATTTCAGCCATCATTACAATGAAAATGTACCACCCTATATTTTCATTAAGAGATGTCTATATTGCATGTCTCCAGCAAAGGACCCATCCTTTCTTTTAATGCATACGCCTTTTCCTCTTTCCTCCTTGTTCGTGTTTTTTGTGTCATATGAGTGAGAGTTTAATTATCATGTGACACCATTCATGTTTCATCACTAGCAACACTGTTCATTTGTGCTCCATCCTTTTGAATACTCCCTTATCTGCAATACATAAGGAATCCAACAACATCAATAAAACCAGTTAACATGTGAGTGAGATCCTGAGTTAAAAGGACAAAGATTGTAATCCTCTGACAATGGTACCCTTTGATCAAATGCTGTGTTTGACATCATCCTACCAATAATGTACATATTGCTGCAGGACATACTTATCATACCAAAAATGGAAGCACAGTCCTATGGTACATCTTCATAACATGTCTCAGATATAGTTACAGTATAAGGCTGAAGGATGATTACCTTGCGAGGCAGCTGGATGGATCTTGCCAGACTTCAAGTTCATGCGCTCCTCTGGTGGCCGAACCACCAGAGGAACTACTGGCAGCTACGGCCGTGGTTTAGGTGTGACGTTTAGGCGGTGATGGACAGACGGTTCATCCAATCACCTCAATCATCATTTTTTGAAAGTGCCTGCCCTTTTCCAAACAGTTTTCAGGGATGAATTCCCAGATCGTTCTGTGTAACAAACCATCTGGCTTGTCAGGTTAGAAGGATGAAAGAAACTCCTGCACTCATAAAACTTTTAGATTTTACATTTGGACAATTGAATATGCAAGGGATATGATCCAAAACAAGAGTTTGACACTACCCCCCCAAACACCACGCCCTTCTTGAAAGTTAGAATGCAGAAGTTAAATCCTGTTTGTTTACTTTGGAATTGTACTACTAAGCAATGTTACATTGAATATTATCTGATTTATTCATATACATCTATACATACAATATATGAAGTTTATATGAAGTTAAGACTACTCGCTCTTTAACTCAAGACATTGCTATATGACTGAATGCACATCCCATCTGGATGGGCGTAGCGGTAGGGTTGTAGATCTGACACTACAATATATTGTAGTGTTGTTCTGTAACAGAAGTTACAGAACGACTTCCTCTCATGAACACTCATTATAACTGATTATTTTAAAGGTTATCCCAATATGAATGCCTTTAAAATATATTATATTAGGCCTTTTCTTGTTTAGAATTTGGTGCAGCAAACATGTTAAGCTTCTAATGATGAAAGTCATTGACCTCCAAAAAAACAGTACAGCTGACAAGGGCCTTTGTGACCAATGCTTAGTAGCCATTGTGTGCAGCACGGAGATGAGCTTCCAAAATCAACTCTCAATCAAGACTGGACCGGTCATAGCAGTTTAGATAGAGTCATGGATGTTTGTTTGTGTTGAGTGTCAAATTGAGTCAAATCCCATGGAATCAGGCCTGGGTTTATCTGCTTAGTCAACTGAAACAAAGTAATTAATAACTAATTGAGCTTTACAACGTTGGCACAGTGATAACAGTGACTTCGGGCAGGGGTAAACAAGATGCAGTGACTTATGAAGGAAGGTCTTTCTGTTGCATGTACAAACACAAACGAATACACTCTCTAACAAGGATACTCTATGTCTGTCTGTGTTCTTTCTGATTGCATCCATTGCCTTCCTGGAAGAGTTGAATTCTTTGCAGGCCCTGGCTAAGGTTTCTCTCAATGTTTTTCCTGGGATTAGTAGTAGTGGAGTGGAAAAACAAAGTGAGGCAGCCTGCATGGTGTTAAATAATAATGTATCCAATGGAGGCTTTTTTGTCTTCTGCTACTGGATTTATATCATTTCATTTGACCTGTCTCTTTGTAATATTGAGTTTTCCCCTTTTTGTATCACGTGGGACAGAATAGGTCAGAGGTTAGGGTGGCCAAATGCCTAAACCCTACCTACTTGTAATTTTATAAAAACATCTGCTAAAAAATGACTAAAAACTCTTTTCCGCTTTGTATCACCATCAGTCAGTAAAAACTGCATTAGACTTATTGCTTGCTTTCTTTTCCAGCCCTTGGTGCCGACACTGTTCATGACATTGTCGTCAATCAGTCATTTGTAGGTACAGTTTACAACCTTGGTGTGCATGCGTTTTGATCAGGTCACAGACCCTCTCGCTCCCTTGCCCACTTGCTCCTCGTCAAGACCCATTCACCCATCCATCCCTCTCTCTCATCTGAGTGCAGCTTTAAATGCTCAGGTTTCAGATATGAAAACCATGCCGAGATTTAATGAATTCCTCATAATTTCTCACTGAATCTGTATCAACTTGGAGGACCTTCCATTCTCCTTTCAGAAACCCAATGCTTCAGGCTCTATCTGATGATCCTTCTGATTCCACCAGATACCACATGGGAAAGACCTGCCATGTAACTGATCATCAGTTTATAACTGAGCCATCTGGTGTTCTATATAAAGCACTTCATGAAGGGTTATATTACCAGTGTACCAATGTTTTTGCAAAACAAGATAACATTTAAATCATTCCTGCAATCATTTCATATTCAGCTTGGCAGCTTTAATGTTCTGTGAGGAAATGGAGAAAGGAGGAACTCGCCAACTTCAGGACGTGAAAAAGGACAGCAAGACATCTTCAGGTACAAACTGAGCTGCATAGAGATATACAGTTTCCTCTGTCAGTGTGTTCTGGTTCATGAAGTAATAGCATGCTGGTCTCAGATCAATATGTTTATCAATGTATATATCTGGTCCATGGAATACACCTTCATACCAACAATCACATGGATTTTCTTCTTTTGAATAATTTTGCAAATTCTCCATAAACAGAAAACTATTTTTTCATACAGTCTTGGTAACAGCGTGTGTTTTGGTTACATAAATGCAATTGGATTAGGATTTATGTCTGTCACTAAATTAAACCACACACCAACAATTTTCTTGTTATTCTTTATCAACGAAAGTTGTCTCACAGAAACAAACAAATAAGAAAAAAATAAACAGAGCCCTTAAAAAGATAAAGTGAAGGAATGTGAATATAAATTGAGATATGAATGTTCTCGTGCCTTTGGGTGTCAGTGTGAGGGATTTTTGTTTGTTCTTAAAGCCGATAACAAGGTTACAATTATTATGTGACCTGCATTTGTGATGGAGAGGGTCAATCAGGGTGGACAGAAGAAGACATAATGGCCTGGCAGGTCTAATGCTAATGCTAATCTACATTAATGTAGAATATACTGTATCTGTCTACATGCACAGAGTTTCCCAGGAGGGCATCACTGCTTTGAAATCTGTCTTAAATTATCCAGTGTGACATATGTGTGTGTGTGGGAGCATGTAAAAATGAATTCACCTATGTGTTGTTTAAGCCGCTTATGTGATCAAGCCTAAGGTCTCCATTCTCCCCCACCTCGCCATACAGCCCCCCCACCCCACCTCATCCAAACAAATACCTTAATCCCTGACTTTCTGAACCGTGTATGCCACACGCTCAAGAATTGATCCCTATATACTATACTGTAGCCACCATGTGACACATTTTCCCTATTGAAACTATGACTGGATGAACTGGGAGGTTGTGTTCATTTTAGTCTTTTTCAGCATTGACAATGTAAATATTGAGTTCAATTGTTTCATAAGAAATTAATTGAAAATTAAACATTTTTGTGTCTGTTGCCATCATGGCTGATCAGTTGCTAAAGTGGGAGATTGCAAACCTGGTTTAGGGAATACATAATTAATAGTATGGTTTACTTTACAACACCTTTGGCCTCTTGTACAGTGCAAATGATGTGTAGGCATGTTGCTGTTTTACACAGAATGCCCTGTACTGGCAGTGGTGACCCAGGCCTTCTGTGATCCTAGTGTTGGTGTCTGAGCTATTTTCAGTTTTCACATTAGGTAAACGCAGCGTTGGGTCAGTGCCAATATATCCGGTGTAAACAAGCTGAAACTACACAGCTAATATATGTTTTGCTGCCTTTCAGCATTTGGTGCAAACCAGGCATCAGAAGCAGGGGGCAAAGCTGAAGGGAGCAGTTGGACAGAGATTTCTTTGACCTTCATCTGCAATGTATATCAGAGTCATGCTTGTGGACAATTAATCCCTGTACATTTTATTACTATATGCAGTACCGGTAGTGTCATATTTTAATTGATTTTGTTTGTTTGCAAATGCAGTGCGGTCTCCGGTGATTCTATCAGCAGTGATTTTGTTGAGTCTAGTCACTACTGCCGAGTTTGACATTGAGCTGGACTGAGTGCCAATGACCTCCCATCCCTCACCCTATTCCCCACAAACGGAGCGTACTACAACGCAATTTCCTGTGTGTGTGTGTGTGTGTGTATACGGCTCAGGTCCAGCAGCTTCCTCCAACACAAGCATGAACCCAACTGAAGAAAGTGACCAATTGGAAACCTATGATTCTCAATCCAATGTGTCTTGGTGGGGAACATACATCAGTGAAAGCCATAGGAGAGCAATTCTTCACTAGTCAAGCTTGGACCACCCCTGAAAACACATTTACACAAACACACACACATTCCACCACCACACCCATTACTAGGTGTGGTACTTTATACATGGTGAGGGGTACCAGGTTATGCCTGTAGGTACTCATGGCATTTTCCTTTAATGCTGAATTTAGGGTTGTGCCCTGGAAGAGTGGAAGTGGTTCTGGCTTATGTTTGTGCTGTATTTTGTTTTGTTGGTTGGTTTAGAAAGGCTGTAAAAAGTAATTTTGTACCATGTTTTTTGGTCTACTACTCAGTAAGTTTATTGCCCTGAGTCTTAAGTGAAAGGAAGTCACATAATATGTAGCATTTTTGTCTATATGTGACTCTCAGCTTAGTGTCTGTGTTTGGGTACTGTGTGTGTGTGTGTGTGTGTGGGGAATAATCATTTTATTTCATTGTATATTATATATTTTTCAAATGGATATGATTCTGCAGTGGAAAATGTAAATTATATAATATGTCATGTTTCTGGCACTGACAGTGTTTCTCTTCGCTTTAGCGAAACAAGGTTGGCTCGTTGTGCGGACGCCAGATGATGGATGATCTTCACCTGTCTGTGGTGCCCTGCTTCAATCCCTGCGGGTATTCCTACAGGACGATACCTGGGGCCCTGACTGGATGTGTGTGCGCTAAGTCTTAGTGACATGCTGTCACCAACGCAGGCCAGTGGAGCTGTGCAGTAGGTGAAGCGAGGCACAGATGTTATATACATTTCCACAGTGCTATCAAAGGTCTTGTGCTGCAGAATAAAAAACAACAGTACATCATATAAGTACTTGAAGTGAAACAGGGGAGGGCAGTGATTGGCGTGTTTGTGTGTGTGTCTTGTCCTCAGGTGAAAAATTACAGGAGGACAGTTGGATTTGTGCTTGCAGGAAAACAGGCATAAATGTTAAAATATCTTCAAGTCAAAGCCCTACAGTATGTCTGAAATGATATACTGTATCATTTAAAGATTATTTCCCTGGATTAGGGAAAGCACTCACCTGCGATTATCACCAAGGGGATTAATAGAATCCTTCCACGCATATAGTTACATATTCCACCTGTTATCAGCATTTACACTACTGCAGTCCATGTGGGCTTGACACCTCACTTGCCCTTATCTGAGATGCCGGGGATGGACCAGGGATAGCTTGACCCTGTAAATCCTCTGCTTAGTTGAATTCATTTGTTCAATTGTCTATTTTTTCCAATATGACAGCAGCTAATTTTATCGTCCTTTAAATTAACTAATTTCTTTAGAAACTCGTTTATCATTATTTCCTCTTCAAACGATACTATGAAGTTTATCTGTTTATATTTCAACGCTATCACAAGACTAAGGGCTACATTTCAGTTAGCCTGTGTATAGTCACTGTGTTTCCTTTATCTCCGAATCACAATGTGTCCACCAGTAAATCCCACTTCATTAGGGGAGACAGCGATGTTGCTGGAGTCACAAGAGTAGAAAAGGGAGACATAGAAGTCTAATTGTATTTGTTTTTGCAATGGGGTGGAACAAGATTGCTCATACAGCAGAAATAGACCTACAATAAATTCATTTATTACACTGTAATGTTACGTAATTACAGTTTTAAATTTCCATATGTATTGTAGACATGCTACTATTGCTTTGCTTGGATTCTTGCTTTGATACTTTGATTCAAAAGCTGATCAAGATGTTGAAATGAGATATTAAACTGCTGCTACAGAATTATTTTTTATTTTTGTTTCAAGCTTGTTACACAATATGTAGAATCAAGATTTTGTTACTCTATAGATTTTAGTATTTTTTTCCATTCCATTCCATTATATTTTATGGGATTTGCTAATTGATACTTGATGATTTATTGGACAGACCAAACAGTTCAATGGGGTCCTGTGTGAGTGGGTATATATATATTAATTTATTAACAAAACTATTTTTGTTATACTAGTTGTTGTGGAATTTTCTATTTCCTTCACAGCACACTTTTTAACTGGGATTTTAATTACATTTACAACTATGTCAAAGGCCGTGCTGGTCAGTGAGATAGAATGAAGGACCTTCAGTAACACACATGCATGCTTATACTGTATATTGCCACACAATACATCCTGCCTCTATACTCCTCCCCGGCTCCAAGAAAGGCTGTTTAATTCAAATACCCACTGGTTAGCCCAAACCAACCATGCGTTTACTAAGGTTTAGACCAGTGGTTCTTAACCTGGTCGCGAAATATTTTCGACCTCAAAAAGGGGTCGGACTACCAGAAAGGTTAAGAACCCCTGGTTTAGACAGTCAAATGTGGTATTTTTCCACCACACTAGTAAAACTGAAATGAACATTACCTATAGATGCCTAGAGATGTTAGCCACATTGGTAAGTTAGCTGAGAAGACAAAGTCAAAATAGACAGTTATCATTGCCCATAATTGCCTCGTCAAACTCTTTTGAAAAAAGTTTGTTTGTCACAAAATAAATCACACTCGTTTGACTTATATCGGAGAGCATGGGCTTGGGCATTATGTAATTATGTTATCTATCACATTCGCTAACCTGACTGCCTTTGAATTCTTTATACAGCTCTGCATAGGCATGGGTGGGCTTGGGCCCACCCACTTGACCCTCTGGCCCACCCAATTAGAAGGCTTCCTTTCTTCTGGGTTACATTTTGGTTAACATACTTTTTAGAACCTATTAAGTAGGAGAGAACAAGGCCCACCTGTGATTTCTGCCTACGCTACTGCTCCGCATGTCGACAAGGGGCTTAAGCCAAGTTCGACGTGATCCCTCTTTTGGTTTGCACTGGTTTGAAAAAAAATGTTAACAGACGGGCCTTGTGGTGTCTGTAGGCTTGCCCTCACTGTCGCAATGTAAGATTCTTGCGTCTGATTTTTCTACAAGCCTCGTTTTGTTACATCACAGGAAAGCTGCAGCGTGCATGAGAGAAAGAAACGTCCCCCCCACATGGAGACATGGCAGGCACACCTTCAGGGAGTGGAAGCAATGCGCTTCACACACTGGAAATACGGCTCTTATCATTCAAGTACCGATACCAATAAAATGGGGTATCATAACGTTTTTAACGGCAGAGGATTGCAATATCTTTCTAGTATCAGTATACCATGCAACACTAAAGGATACTGTACATATACTGTACATTATACTGGTGTTTTTTGACATGCACATGGATCTCTCTCTCTCTCTCTCTCTCTCTCTCTCTCTATCCCCCCCTCACACACAGACACGCACATCAAACACAAACACGTGACGATATATGGTCATATGACCTTTGTTGAAGAGCATCCATATAGGATCCCTCATGAACGGAGGCCCAGATAAGGAGAATGAGCAAACAGATGACAGGAAGATTAATGCAGTCGCACTTGAGAAGAAAAGATGGGAGGGATGAAGCAGGCGAGGGCTAATGAGAGAGAAGTCTCTTTTTTGTATTAATCAAGAGGCGAATTACAGCCTATTCTGTGGACTTTCATTTTCACTGATTAAATCACAGTGTGCTTGTGCTGAGCTTTAGAGGGATTCTTTTGATAATGATTTTTGGATGCCCTTGATTTCTCCTTCCTGTTTCCATAAAGCTAATAGAAGTTCCAGACTCCCAAATACCAAAGTGAAGCCAATACATGCATCATTTCAATAATGAATTACCCTAAGTTAATTACCCTAAGGATATTTGTTCACATGACATCTGTATCGAAGATCTTTTCACATGGATAGTGGGTTTGATATTTCCCGTGAAAGAGGTATGGCATGCCATGAGAATGCTGTATTGTCTGCTTAGCCAAAGAAGGATGGAAGGTGGACAGACAGCAATGAGTGCTGACTCGGATACACATAACCACAGAGTAAAAAACAGGCACCCAGAAGTGATCTGACTCAGAAAGACAACCACAGAGTAAAAAAAAAAGGAGACAAAGAGAAAGATTAGGGGGCAAGGTTGTTCTACACCGGAGAAAGTGAAAAGGGGGCCACAGGGGTGCACATACGTCAGCACGATCCAGAATTTGAGAACTTTCAACACCTTTCAACAAGAATGTGGTGCCACTTTTGAATTCTCAGTACCTGTTCTCACACACAGACACACAGACTATTTGATTTCTGCCTGGAGGAACCTGCACACTGGTTAGAGAATAAACAAGCATTTAATTTCTTTTAAGTCGCCTTGGTGTGTTTTGCTTTGCTAAGTAAAACAATCTATTCTTCGCTTTTAAAATCCCCTCCAGAGGTATTTTAAACCCTTAAAATCTATTATATATGAAATAATATTTCAATACACTACAGGAAATAGCTTAGCAGCCTCGGGACACGGTTACCCTAATAAAGAATGTCAGGATCAATGAATATGTAAATGTGTCACACTCCCATGCCTTCACAATGGCAAGAAGCAACACTGGTGAAATACAGCCATACATGTTTTATTCTAGGCGGCTTTATGTGTACATGGGCTAAAGGTCAAGTTACCAGATAGCTCTCCTGTGATTTGCATTACTGTCTCATGTCACACCACGATAGGTTCAAAATATTTGTGACATCAAAAATAGTACACACTTCCAAATCAGATTCCTACAGGGAATCCAGGAGAAGTCTTTGTGAAAACAGACCTCCGGTGCCAAATGTTGCACAGAAACCAACCTGTATAAAGTCATAACACAACGAGTGGACGGGTACTTTAAAAACAACACTGCATCTTTTAATGCATCCATGCTTTTCATTTCTGGTTTTGCTACTTCCGTCTACATAAAGGCCTGCACAGCTCGCCTGTGGTGTGTGATCTCAATTTATCTGCCTCCACAATCCCAGATAATCCATTTTTTTGCACATTGGATCCAATTTCCACCCTCTCAGGGGGGGTGGAGCTCAAAGGGCCAAAGCACCAAATTCCCATTGGGAGAAAAAAAAGAGTGATCAATGCATGGGGGAGGGAGAGGAAAACAAGATTCAAATACGAAGATCTGTCAGTCTGCGGGACATGTCCAGGGTGTTCTTTCCTCATCCAAAGGTTACAAGTCATGTGTGTTGTAAGCATCAAACACCCTAATGGGGTTTGAAGCCACGTGTTCTCCCCATATGATTGGCTGTGTCTGCCACTACAGCATTACACACAGCAAAACGTCTCATGCTCCAAGAAAGGTCACACAGTGTTCCCACATACTGAATGGTGCTAAATCAAAACGTTGCCCCCCTGCGTCTTCATACTCAAGGATTTACCAAGCAATTCCTCATTGATCAAAACAGCAAATGTTTGAGCTACTGCTACTCTATCTATGTTAAATTGTATGTTCTGGTAGCTGAATCAGATTATGACAACATTTAAACTGAATTTTATGTAAATACATTTGTAAAGAATGTATTTTATGTAATAATCTATCTTTTTTTAATAATCTAAGTGCCAATGTTTTTCCCCATTGAAAACATTCAAAGATGTTTCCCCTCACCAATTTCTCTCATTGTATTGTAATTAATAAACACACTTATTGGCTATCATGCAACATATTGTATTGACAGCTACAGTAAGCCATTACATACTGTGTGAACAACGCAAACAACCCAGTTTTTAAAATAGTAAATAATAACAGTTTCAGCTTCATATCTTTACTAAATACATTTCCAGAATTGTTACAAAATTATATAAAGAATCTAAACATATATTTAAGTTGTTTATTTACATTCATACATTATAATGGCCTTTAACTTGAGGTGTTGTTTTATACTAACAAAATCTTCCCAAACATTGTCCTGGGAGAGAAAGATCACAGAAATATAGCATTGCTCATTTACAAGCTGTGTCAAAATAAGTTTCCAAACAGTCTTTTGAAAAGTTGAGTTAATCTCTGTCAGATCACATAGGTCGGTAGAGTGGAGAGGGGCAGGAAGGTGTGGTTGCTAGGCAACCGATGGCCTGATGGGGAAGGCGTTGTTCCTTCCATCCTGGCGCGTGCCCATTCAAGGGTAAAAACAAATGATAATACAGTATATGATGCATTTTCAGGAATGTAGAAAAAAGATTGTGTTACAGCTTTCTGCAAAGCGGCACTCAAATGTTAGCTTTGGAGGCATAGGTGGGAGGGGGAGGAGTCCACCATTATTCTTCAGCGGCTGTGAGGGCTGCACCACTCACTACAACAGAGTAGAGATACACACCGAAAACAAACAAAAACAATGTACAAATGCATGCCAGAGCAATGGCACAAAACAGTGGGCGTTCCTCTGCACATTCGGATGTGCTGATGACAGCAATACATGGTTCGCCAAATATGTGCATTCATTACCAACATTGAATTCAACCAAACCAACACTTCATTAGCATGCCGTCCCCAGCTCTGTGGCAGACCCACATAAAAACTGCATTCACTTCATTGAATCAAAAAGGCAAAATAATTGCACTCTTTGTGGAGGATAAAAAAAAAGATGTGACCATTGTGGTAAAAAAGGTACTGGTCAATGACAATTCAATTAAGAAGATAAAGTTTAGTAATCAAAGTTTAAGCTTGAGTTGGCCTGGGGAGTCTGCTCCAGCCATCTTAATGAAATATGTTAATTTGAACATACTACAATTCACCTCAACACCCGCACTATATTCTTCGTTCATCGTGGCGAAGGTTTATAAATTAGTCGTTAGCCACAGGCAATCTAAGTCGCTAATGCAAAAGCAGGCCAACAGTCTCATTATTTAGTTACGTTGTACCAATTAAAATGTGTTCGCAATCAATAGGAGGTCTGAAGTTATACACGTCAGTCAGAAGGGGGGCTTCCAGGGGGGTGCTTCTGAAGTAATTGGGTGACATGGCAGATTAGTGAAGAAAGGAAACAAAATTAAACAATATTTGATAAGGTATTCTTAATTTTCTCTGTAAAATCTTGTGCGCGTGCCAGACAGTGAAAGACTAACAATTAATTTCTTCTCAAACTTTTTCCCAGAACAAATAGTGTGGTTTTTAGGTTGTAGATTATTAAATTGCAACCATTGGTGGCATGTGTGAAGCTTGTTTAATAGCTTCCCATTTCTCAGGCAAAAAAACATGCAACCATTGGATGAATAAAGAGCCAATATAGATGTGCGTGATCAATCTATCTCCTGTTGAATGGTGTATATAATTAAAGCTTCTCAAACCTAATTCCTAAACGTCAATAGGGCACTGAGGGGTATATTGGTCCTACTCAGCAGCTAAATGGCAAAATATACATTTACCCTTGTGATGGGAAACGTGGATTTACCAGTAAATATATATTCATCACTTACAAAAACTACTACTTAACGGCGGAAGAAATAGCCACAGTGCCAGGCACATGGTTCAAAAGGGTTGCGTTTAGTGTCTTGATTATTCATGGGTGTGTTTTGGGAATACCTTGCAATAAACCAATCAGTGTCCTCTCCCATTCCCTTTAAGAGCCAGGTGTACTTGCACCTTGGCAGATTGCTATTCTAATGCCAAGTATTAAGAAAGAACGCTTCTCTGCAGAGGAAACTTTTTTATCTTTAATCTTTTGCATTGTCCCTGCGCGTATAACAAGAGTGTAAGCGAGTTGTGCACCCGCATATGTAGGCGCATATGTAGGACAGGAAACAGTCTGAAAGTTGCGTCACGCTTTGTGTTGCTTTGTGCCAGGTGTAAGATAGGTCGCATAATGTCAATGTTGTGGAAAAGTGGAAAAATATGTGGGTATAGTGTGAGCCACTGTATATTTAATTGGGTGTGTGCTTGCATATGTGTGTTCTCAGCATGTGGTAAAGAGTGTGAGTGGAGGGGTGGAATTTTCTAGCTTGAATGTAAGACATAGGTCTAAGGCAAGCATTACATGAATGATGCATTTGACGTCTCCGACACTGACTTTGCTGTGAGAACCCTGTAATCCTCTCTATATTGTCTGTGCGTGTGTGCACGCAACGGGGCAGGAGAGAGAGATAGAGATAGAGAGAGAGAGAGATAGAGAGGTAGGGGGTAGAAAGGTTATGGGCACATTCAAATAGGTATTTTAGTCTGCAGCCAATAAAGGTGGGACCCATGGGGACACGATACAGACAGCAGGTTAACGCTGGCAGGCTGTGGTAATCATGGGCTCCCCTTATCTGGCAGACATCCATCCATCCATCCAAGTCAAACCCCAGCCCTGTGCACTTTAATGCAAACACGCATGCAGATTGTGACAGAATGTGGCAGAAGGTGGACCTTTTCTTTAGTGTGTGATTTCACCATGTATGATTATTGCCTTCGGTCCACCACACTATTGCCGTTTAGATTTGTTTTTGCTATTTGGGTTTATATACATTTCAAAACTCCCGGCTTTCTTTGCTTGCATTTGCATGGATTGAAGACATTGGAGTTCCTTAAGGCTGAATTTCATAATGTTTTCAATTAGCAAGCATAAGCTTTGTGTATTAATTGCTTTTAGACATTCTATGTAATCTGTGTGTGTGAACGCTCTCTCTCTCTCTCTCTCTCTCTCTCTCTCTCTCTCTCTCTCTCTCTCTCTCTCTCTCTCTCTCTCTCTAGACAAAAAGTTGACAAAAATCACACCAGAGACACACAAAAATCTCTAAAAAAAACACACACACACAAAAAA
>JAOEHI010026688.1:0-25771 GCA_025447815.1 Percopsis transmontana
TTCCCCAGGTGCGGAGCTGATGAGAGACACACTTTCGCACATACACACGCACACACACACACACGGCTGCAACAGTTGTGTGTCAGTCATTATTTTATAATAAACTCATTTTACAATACAAGCTTGCTCGTATCTCTTGGATCGCGTTGGTATTAAATATACGCAAGAGATTTAGAAAGCAAGCAAGCCTACACAGCATCGTCTAGCTACAAGGAGCAGGATGTGTCTCTGTCAGTGTCCCGTAATCTTGTGACATCTGTAGCGGGCTGGGACAGGAACGCGAGAGATGTGCCCTTGTGGGGGAGGGGGTCAACTGTGTCCCCCCCGGGGGAACAGACAGGTGAGGCAACGGAACATGACAGCTAATCACGCCATGACATCCCTTACCTTAAATCCCTTGAAGTCTTTCACTTGAACTTATCTTTATATTCGCTGCTGAGCTGTAAAGCCTCTAAGCAAGGTCTCTCTGCTAAGCACCGGGTTTTACACTACTATGTATATTTTATGCAAAACATGAACAATATAGTGCTCTATGGACTAGAAGAATAAATCAAAAAGACAAAGATCTATGTACTGTATAGTATTTACATTTACATTTACAGCATTGTAAGTCGTCTGGGTAAAAGCATACTAAATGATTTAGCAGACCCTTTTGTCCAGGCGACTTAGCCTACAATAAGTACATTAGTCAGTAGCTGACTAGGTCATACACAAGTTATCGTAAGTTAGAATAATGACAGTCATCAGGGCTAATTTAGCTATACAGTACATTTTACAACATACATTAACTATTAACATATGATTCAATCCTTAAAATAATTACTAAATACTAGCAAAGTGCTTAATTTTTTAAGAGCTGATTGGACATAGAGCAGGAAAAAGAAGGCTTTTTTTCTAATAGGGGGATATAGACAGAAGATAAAGGTTCGTCATGGAGAACTTTAGTTAGTGGGAGTGCTATGAAGTACAGTAGAGAGGTCAGTGTGTGTCGAGGTGGATTCTAAAGAGGTGGATCTTAAGTCTGCTGTCCTGACTGCTGCAGGCTAGCCGATTATGTTGTATTGTGTTGATATAAACTGTACGATTTTCACTCAAGTAAATATGCTGTCTTGTATTAGGCAAATTAATCCTATTGCAATGTGTAATTGAATTATCCTTAATTTGATTCAACATAAGCCCTCATTTTGATTTATAAGAAACTGGCCTTGTGGTTTTGAATACAGGAGTCATATGCCTCTGATTTCGCTGTACTGCCATTTAGTCAGAACCCCTTAACAGTATATTGACACAGAGGTGCCGCAAGAATGCTGGAAAATCAACAGTTGTGGCCACTAACAAGCCTAATGATAAAGCAATCAATATGTTAACGTGAAAAGCCATCCATCCACCATAGTCTCTTCATTTTGGTCTGTTAAAACTCCCCTGGCATATTCTACTAATTGAATTTCCATTTAGCAGATGATTTGATCCAAAATGACGTACAGTGAGTACAATTACTTTTAAGCATTAAGGAGCAAGGAGGGGCTAAGCCTGTTGTTTAAGGATGCTTACAAGCAGGCAGGCATGTCGGTCATCGAACCCACAACCTTTCTGGCTGGGAATCGACCACCCTAACCACTAACCTATCCTGGTTTGGTCACCGGTTTGGACATTTTTTAATCCCAACTGACAAAAAGGATTATGATTTCTACTTAGAGGAAAATCCTTTTGTAGACCTTTTCTACGTGTTTCTGAAACACGTTGGCGACCAGTTCACTCAGAGACCCTTGGTTATTAGCGAAACCGTTCTGATATAGCGGCTGTATACTTAAGTAAGTAGAGTAAGTTTAATACATTATCAGTGACATTGTACTCTGATGGACCCTTAATGCAGCCATTGTTTCACCTGGTGTGACCCACATTTGCACACCTCTGGTCAAAGCCATGCTCGTTCCCGTAATCTTCAAGCATTCATTCCCTGTCGCTCCGTGTCTGACTCATTGGGCTTGAGGTTCCCATGGTAACAGGCAAAGGAAGCCATACAAAGACAGCGTTGTTGATTTGATTTGCCAAAGATTAATTTAAATGACATGGCATTAGCTCCGTGGGTGCAGAGGAAAGGCATAGATCTTGATCTGAGGATGCCTGAGGTAGCAGGAAAGATGGAGGTGGAGATGACTTAACTTTGTCATTGCTGTCCAGATGACTGATATTGGCTTAATTTGGGAGCATTACTGAAAGCCCTTTAGTCACTTTTCCCACACGTCAGCCCAGGGAGACACTGTTAAGGGATACAGTTCTAGGTCAACACATTGTTACAGAGCTGCGGAGGATACATCATATACAGTATAATAATGTTGGATGATTGAGGTAGAAGAAATCCCCAGAAAATCTCCAGTTCATACAGTCGTGTCTGAGGCACTATAGAGAAGACTTTAACATTACATGGACCAGTTGTCCTTGAAATGGTGAAAAAATAAGGAACAAAAAAAACTTCAAAGAGCCTAATCGCTAAACCTCAGCCTTAAACTAAATTAACTTAGATACACAAGATCAATCGGAACCTCCTGCCGTTTTCACCCAACGCTCTGTGAACAAGAATGGAGCATTAGAGTGATTTAGCCTGTGGACAGAGTGTGATTATGGCTGCAAGGCAGCCTTCTTCAAAGACAATCTCAGACGAGGTTTAGGTAATTAGACAGAGGAGCTATCTACAGCGGGCATTGGGCAAAGTCAGAGCTGAGACTTCTCCCTCCCGGTAACGTATATCAAAGGAAATTCCACGGATGATTAAAAACTTAAACGGGAATGTCACAGAATTTCAACGCTACAGTATGTGTTTTATTATGCGTACTGTGACAGTTCAGGCTGAATTACCTAATTTACCACGTCCATATTAGCACAGGTACGGGTACATTTTTATACGGCCACACTACCGTTTTCGCCTCAGTTTAAAAAAAGTATCCGCGTCCATACTGAAACGGTTACTCTGGGGGAAAACGCATGCACTATTGAACTGTGCATGCTCAGGTTGCACACATGACCATACGCAGCTCCTCCATGTTATTTCCACTTTTGTTGTCTACGGAAACACTTTACGGAGCACTGCTGCTCCGCTAAGGCAGGCAGGCAGACGATGAGGTAAAACCTAAAACTCATTTAACTCAACAAAGTAACCAACAACTATAAAGTCGCAAAAGCTGCAAGGAACAGCTTGCAACAAGAACGGCATAACTGTACTAAGACACACATAATCAGTCTGTTATTGTTGCAGTATATATATATATTATATTATTATATATAGCCTACTAGATTCCACGTTTACAGTCAAAATAGAATTCCTATACTGTTATGGTATGCCCTGCATGAATATTTACATTTTCTTTCCCTTAAGTAGTAGAGCTTGCAAGTAACTTTTTTAAACCATCCACCGGAAATTGAACTGATTCATGATTCATTTGAAATTTTATATTATAAATTACTCTTACACAACAAACTGTCTTTAACTGGGGATTTAATTGTCTCAAATGCAGTCAAGATAATCACACAGGCATATTAACACTAGGCCTAAGGTTTAGACTATCAAATGTGGTATGTTTCCACCACTCTAGCCTTTTACTGATCCCCGAGTGGGGACTCGCTATACAGGACATCAAGGGTGCCCTGAATTGGCCAGGTATCCAAACCTTGGATGCTTGGAAGTTGGGCAGACAATGTTTAATAAGAATATTGAAAAAATAAAGAAATTAAACCTCTAAGTTCTTTCTGTCTGTATAAAAGAAAGAATAAACAAGGCCGTCGTGCAGTTTAAAAAAGTTACGTCCTGCAGTAGTTTATTCAGACAATGCTTAAATTATTTTGTAACTGTGGTTGCGTGTGCAACAACCAAACAATTTACCCTTGAATTCCATTGCAGGTATCTCAGAAATGTTTTACCTTCCATCAAGAAAGTGCACTCAATACTGCATTCTGCAGGTAATTTCCCTCAGGAAGCTATTCTCTTTCTCTCTCTCTCTCACTCTCTCTCTCTCTCTCTCTCTCTCTCTCTCTCTCTCTCTCTCTCTCTTACGCATCCACACACCACATAAACACACACACACACACACACATACACACACACACACACACACACACACACACACACACACGTACATGTACAGTCACGTGCGCTGGACACGGGTATGTGTTTGTCTTAGCACTGGGCAAGGAACCCCGCCGCGCCTGACTTGTCCCTTGTGCCACAATGATAAAAAGCACCTGCTGTTCTCAGCAGAAAGCTCTCTACACTCCGCGTTTGTGACATCCGGGCTGAATTATTCACTAATCTACCCGTACTTCTGTCAAGCCTTTGAAAGTTTGGAAGTAGTGCTTTGTACTATTTCCACCCCCCCCGTACGTTCAACCCGGCCCCTGGTTTCGGAATGTCCTCGAGGGGGGAATTGGGCCCACTGAGCAAAGCTATACGAGGGGGATAAAGCACTGTGATGCAGGAGACCACAGCACCTGAAGTTTATATTAGGAGCCTGGCTTTCTCTGGAGTAACTGGATGAGTTAAACGTACATCACGTGTTACACTTAGCAAACATTAATGTGCACGGTATTTATAGCGAGCACTTTAAAGCTTAGCATGTTGTTAAATACCACTGAAAACAGACTTCGAGAAAGTTTGTTATGCTGAATCTTTCACAAAATGTATACTGTGTGCATCAAACTAAGATATTCATGCCAAAGGTTACATTTTCGAATGCTTTGTTTACATAAAAAAAAATTATTTTTCAGCTATCTTAGCCACTCGCAAAGGTGCTTTCTGGGGAATTTCTTCGCCCCTCTTTTTGAGTCTGCATACGAATTGCCTTGTTCGGAGGGCCATCGCCAAAGTTCTCCCATGTAACCCCTCTCTTCCGAGACCTTCACTGGCTCCCCATCTCAGCCCACATCCGACTCAAGACACTGGTGTTGGCCTACAAAGCAGCAAAAGCAACTGCTCCGCTCTACCTCCGTCGCTACGAGCTGCGCGTAAGAGTCTTGCAGCCCAGTCCAGACTCTTCTCTGTCCTTGCGCCGCTATGGTGGACAGCCATTGGCGCACTTTTGTGACACAAGGACTGAAAAGGGGAATCAAGGACAGTTTAGATAGACCCACACTTAATCTTAAAGGGGAATTCTATACATTTTTTACCTGGACCTAATTTCCCCATCTCTCCCAACTGTGGTGATAGCTTCTGACCAAACTCTTTGAACTCTTTGTAATTCACCCAAAACCTGTCCTTTTGAAGTTTGTAGGTCTTTGTTGCTGTAAAAGTTTCAAGTACATGGCAATTTGACGTGTGCACATTACAGTACATTGGTATCCACATGCCGGGCCTGCAACAAAAAAGAAAGTGAATTATGGCTGAATCTTGTTATTTAAACGTGTTTTTCTATGGCCCTGTTTATTTGTGATAAGTGATTAGTGGAGATCGCCAAAACAAAGTGAATTGTTTTTGTTTTTTATTTGGTCAGAAATTATCGTTGTAGGGACAAATGGTAAAAAAGATGGTAAAATGTGGTCCAGGTAAATTCCCCTTTAAAAATGTCCTCCTTTCTAAGCCAGTTAGACAGAGCGAAATCTATGAATGCATGAGACCATGACATTTTAAAATAAATGATGTCCTTATTTAAAACTGTGCCCAATGTAGCTTGAAAGCAAGATAACCATATCAAATAAATGATCAGGGAAGAGATTATGACTAAATAATTTACCAGTATATGTGACAGATGTCCAAGCGCAAAGTGGTAGCATGGTTAAAAATGTTACTATCCTGAGAGAATGAAGTTTAATTCTGGGTTCACGTGTGTTATTCTTGACAGGGTTTGTGATGAAGGCTTGCAAAACTTGTACAAAAATATAAACCAATTATATTCTTCAATAAAAATTCTGGTGGGGAAAAAAGTGAAAATATTTTCTTTTGTGTTTTTTCCACTCTAACGACTTCATATGCTTTCCGTTCAGGCTCAAATGTGTCCGTGTTAGCATTCACAGGCGTAACACAGTGACGCAAAGAATGTAATGTGTTCTTCTGTTGTATTTGATGAGGTTCCTAGCGGGCAACGAAGAGACCCCTCCCGGTTTCACCCCCTCCCATCCGTTGCTATGCTACTTTCTCACGGAAAAGAAAAAAAAAAGTTTCTCATTCAAATTTATGCAAAAATGGCTTGAAGGCGTGTACCAGTAGACAGAGCGTGCCAGTGGCAAAAATGCAGGTGTGGAGCTGGGAACAGCTAATGTGTCATATTCTGCTCTCCCTCTACAGACCCACAAGGCTGTTCAAGTTAGTTTATATTCTCCAACACAAGAAATCCTATACATGTGTAAAAGAACACAACAAATACAAGTTTTAACACATTATTTTGCATACAGGAAGCAGCACAAAATCCTATAGGACAGGATAGAGAAAAGCATGCATATTTTTCAACTGAAAATACTGTATACTCAGTTGGGAGTTTGATCAAGGCTAAACTAATTTCTCCACTACACTGACTGACAGTAATGTAATGTCGATGTTGTCAGTTTGTAATTTAAATATTCATCTTCCCATGCCTATGGCTGTGGCCCCAGAGGACGGCCATCTTTTTTTTTTTGGTTGTAAGACATCGGTGCTTAAACGCTTGGTAGGAACCCCACCCTGCATGCAGTCTATAGTCTGGCCAGACGGCCACGGACCATCACTACCGGATTTTCCAGATAGCAGTGCTGGGGTTCGATTACGTTTCTGAACAAGGTGTATAGTGGGCGGTCCTCTCATCCCGGGATTGTCTTTCAGACCTTTATTTGAGACGACGGGGGCAGTCGCAGGAGTCAAACCTCTGGTGGGATTCTTGTCCCAGGTCAGGGGAGGGGGTGGAGGGGTAGGTATGCACACAGCTTCAAAGAAGGCTGACGTCCCCTGGGCAACGTGAGAATGAATGCTGTTACAGATCCAACCATAGAGGCCCCGGGTGGGATCTCCCTGACATATCGATAATGGCTGGAACAGATGGGAGAGAGAGTCTACTGCACGTACAGTATTAACGCGTGCCACTGTACATTTACATTCTATAATGGACAGGTTTCCATACATCCCAATGTGTTCGAAACGGTGTTAATGCAGCCCCTTCAAAACAAGCACCACACATACTATATAGTACAACCACACCTGCATGGCCCGTGGCATAAAATGTACATCAAACCCTCCCTTTTTTATGTCTATTGACGTGTGCCGTGCCCAACTCGCCTTAAAAATCGGTTTTAAATGTTGCCCAGTGGATTGGAAGCCATACACTCCCATAGCCGCTTAGTTACAAAGCTATTTCTCACAACTTCTGACAGCTGGGAAACAAAGTTTCTAAATATAAGGGACGTGTGTTGAGAAGTGTGATTTGGAGTAAAAATGAACATGTCTCTACTACACCACAGTGCATCATTCGTTTACATCTACTCAATTGAATGGCACCTGCAGGGGGTTTTCTGTGGCGTCTTGTTGCGCTGGGTCGATCCCATTTGACCTGCGGAGAGCGAGAAACATTATTGCCTGGCCTGGTCGCTCCAGAGACTTGCTAATGGAATGATTTGGCAGCCTGCCACTGGAGACAGGAGGGAGAGACTTGTTTCACTTGATGTCACTGTGGGGCTCAGAGGAGAGAGGAATAACAGGTTGGTAAATCCTTAATTGGCAGTAGGAGGGTGCTATCCTGCAATGAGACCTTCCATGTACTGTAGGTGTTATTTCAGTTTAGCTGATGTTGTAGAAGAATCTATTGCGCAATGGGTAAATCTGTGAGTGCTGCTACACATAAGATGCTATGGAAGCTAGTATCAGCGTCATGGCCTCTTGGTTGCCATGGCGAGCCACGCAGCACCTCGCCAGACATTCGTTATGACCTCGTCCTTGTCATGCTGTAAAAAAGAAAAGAAGAACTGGCTGTAATCCTTCAGTCTTTATCCTTCTCGTGCATTCAATCAACTATAACAAATTCCTAAACGTTATTTTCCCTTAATGCAAGCATACAGTTCTACCTTGAGACAGAACGCAGCGGTGGGACACGATTATCGGCTGCACAGGGATGTGCAGTGCCCACAGGATTATGATGGGCCAAATGAGCCAAGACTAATGCCCGTCCATAAGACTGCTGCTGGACAAAAGGTATTATGTGTCTCAGTGGTAAAGCCCCAGAACTGTGACAGACATGATGGAAACTTCCACCCTTCTTCCTTCTCCTCTTCAAGTATGAATGCAGCCAGGCCATGGATGTCAACGTCAGCCCTCATTTTGATTTAATCTAGTTTTTAAATGGTTTTATTATCCCGTTGCCGGGGGCTGTACGTGGGTACTTAGCTCAGTCATAGTAATTTTAAGTGTATATACAGTGTCTGTGTGTTGATATACATGAACACAGACATACATGTATGTGTATTCATGCTGTGAGAATGTTTCAGCGCTTTGATGGGATTTAGAATGTTAGCAATTATATTAAGGATTGAATGGTATGATAATAGGTAATGTATGTTGTAAAATGTATAGCTAAGTTAACCCTGATTGACATGCTGCTGTCAAGTTAGTGTAACAGAGTTGAACCCGGCTCCCCGGCGTGGGAGGGGGACGTGTTAGCAAGGGAGGCTAAAACCTACTAGCATCTGTCGCTAGCACATTTCTTAAGGTGTTGGGGAGTGAGGTTTACTCTGCACAGCTCAGCACCTCACTGTACCGCTGGCCTCCGTTACACTAGCACCCACTACTGCCCTGACAGGAACCTGGGTTGGGTTAGGTTAGGTTAGGTTAGGTTAGGTTAGGGTTAGGTTACTTTATTTTATTTGTACCCGTAGGTAGATTTTTTTACAGCAGGAACATCAAGTTACTATGTGAGTTCCCTTCTATTGTCCAGCGGTGGTTGAACTGGCTACAGGTATGGTAAATATTAATAATGTGGTATAAAAATGAAAATAAATAAATAAATAAATAAACAGCACATGGTAGTGTTTTAGTGGTTTGTAAGAGTTGTTAGTATTAGGCTATAGATTGATTATAGATTTGTCTTTGGGTGTAATTTCCTGCAATAGCTTGGATGATCCCACTCAAACCGATTGACTTTAGTGAAAATACCAGGCCCATTACCACCAGCTGCCACAAACTGGGGGTTGAGGAGAAAAAACAAACAAAGTTAATTTCAGAAGACGCGCGACGAGAGGATAGCAAGCCCGTGGGCGCGCTACAGAGCGATCAGAAAGCCTCCGCAGAGCTGCCTGCGCCATCAAAGGTCACCCTTATTAGAGGTTATTAGGGAAGGGTTTGTGGAGGCCGTCAGATGAGTGGATTATCACAAGAAATATAGTCAACACCCAGAGCAGGCAGCAGGCTGCTGTCATTAACTGAGCTGGGGGGTGGGGGGTGATTGGGAATCGTCGGCATGTGGCGCAGGGTTTATGATTGCCAATAGAGGCTGCTAGAGGTGCTTCATCACTGTTTACTCCAATTTATCATTGACCTGCAACGGTAAAGTCAGCGAAATCGCCCACTTACATGGAAAGTGCTGCGTCAGAGAAAGCTTAATGGCAGTTCTCAAGCCTGCTGCTAGCGTACACCTCTATCCGCTAAGTATTAATCGTGGGCCTGATAAAGAGAAATGTATTGTGCCGTATGAGAACTAATATAATTGGATATCATCTGAGGCAGATGTTTATCTTGATACTTTAGCAGGAGCAAATTAATGAATGAATATCTTCCAAAATGGACTGTAAGAGCCCCGCTGTTCCTCTGGCCTTCAGTGGGGATGGGTTTGCTCATGTAAAAGCTAAAAGAATACACCCTTAGTTAGTCAGGACAGTTGTAAGAAAAGTTTTTCTGAGTATTTGTCCGTCTACCCTGAAGATGTTTCCAAAAATGCAGAAAAGAGGGTTTTCCATTACAGCTTTGTAGAGATTATCAGGGCCTGTAAAGCGGTACTAAGAAGCATATTTTTCCTCTTCCAGTATGCGCTGCAGCTGAAACTCGGGAACCCCAGTAATGGAATACTGAACAGTGACAAATGGGTTATTTTACAGTATCTAGCCTCGTCGCTCCGACTTTGCCTCTGCCCTTGACATTTACAGTCCGAGGCCCATGTTCACTACACTCTGACTAATAATGGCGGGGCATTAAAAGAGTTAGGCTATAGCTATTTTCCCCGGGCTAAACGTCTTGATCAGGAGTTTGCTGTTAGCTGACTTGGCTCTCCCTCTCTTCGGGTTGGCTGGAGTGGGTGCGTCCAGACCCAGACAGGCGCAGGGGACGCTGGAACATTAGGGCCAGTTTGTTAGGGCTGTCTGTCTCTGTCACTGGCTTTACTCTGAGCCACTTCTCTGTTATCTGCCCTGAGCACATGTCCACTAGTGCTATTACACACTGCCTGCTAATAACCACCTACTCTCCACCCGCTCCACGCCACCCCCCCCCCCCCCCACCAAGGCATCTAACTAGATGCCTTTAACACATATCTTGTTTTAAAGGCACACTCCTCGGTTAAAGTCTGTAATTTCCTTTGTGGTTGAATCTATAGCATTGTGTAGTGCTACATTGTTTTGGTTTGAAACACATGCCCCCCTAACCCGAATGGCTGGCACTTTTCTTCACTCCTCCCCCTACAGCGTTCCTACAGGCTCAAATCATTCAATGTGCACAATGGCATGCACATTTGTGTTTCATCACATTGAGATGCCTAACCCCTATCTGCTCCATGTAATAGCAGCATGTAATTGTAAGTCGCTTAAAAGCCTCTGCTAAATGACCTCATTGTAAATTGCAAGTGGTGTACCTTAAAGTGATTCAATTTTTACAGTTCCCATAATGGGAGCAGCAACTCATTTTCTGTCTTCCTCTCTCTCTCTTTTTCTAACTCTCTCTCGCCCCCAATCGTTGCATATCCCATGGACCCGACCGAGGCCCCATGTTGGCTCCTGCTGCTTCAAATGTGCTGACATCAGCAGCTGAGCTGAGCGGGAGTCATGTGATCAAACAGGGTTCTCTCACTCTCTCCGTCTCTCTCTCTCACACACTCACACACACACACACTATTACGATATACTGTGTTTTCCTTTTTCCTGGAGCTGCTCGCCTCCGTCCAGCCACTTCTAGCACTTCTAGTTTCTCTGTTTCTTTGTTTTTTTCCTGTGTTTTTTTCTTTTGTTCAGATAATTGCTCCCGAGCCTGAGCACTGTTGGCGATGCCCTGGTCTTCTGAAGCGCTACACAGTGCCAGTATCTCCTCTTCTCTTCACGCTGCATGGTGGATGCCTTAGAGTTCTCCACATATCAGTGGTTCAGGGCCGTGTGACTTCATTCGACGACCAGAGATCACCGTTTGTGTGTTTTAATGATGTGAAATACATATATTTTGTAACTCTGAGATTGTAAAAATTACATTAACATAGATTTAATTTAAAGATACATTTAGATTTATTTGGCAATCATTAAACAAATACTGTGGAGGATAAAAAACATTTCCACTTTAAAAGGAGAAAGACAAGACGAGAAACACGGACATCTCAGGCGAGACTTGCAAATACTAGAAGGACTAGACTAGAACTAGAACATATAACAGAAATAATTAACTAAAAGGATGAGGAAAACAAACACAAAATAAGAACAGTCTGCCGCAAAATAAAACAATAAAATCTATCCACAAAATCAACAAAGGCTGAATTATATGAATGTAATTTAAAATAAGGTGCCCAGCTGATTTCTTTATTCAGTGTTCATGGGCTGTTCGTCCTGTGCAGACCATTTGTCTGCCTCCTCTTGCACTGGCATGCTCCATTATCTTTGCATCTTGTTTTTCTGTATTGCCTGCAGCTATCCGCTCATTCGGAACTCACCACCATGAAATAACAGATGAAGATTACACAGTGCTGATTAATGAAACAAGGGAGAACATTTCTAACACAACTTGAGATAATTCCTACATTGTGACGTTTGCCAACAAAATGCTAACGCCACGATCGAGGCACAAAGGTTGTGTGTGTGTGTGTCTGTGTGTGTGTGTGTGTGTATGTAGGGGGGTATTTCCTCCCCGCGGGCGGCTCGATACAATGTGTGATGGAACATCAGAGTCTGTGGCCCGTTGAGGGATTACTGTTCCCCCTGGCTGAACCACACACTGACGGATTCCTGAAATCTCTCCTTGTCTCCAACTGCGGTTGTTTATGAGATTCTTGCAGAAACATTATAAAAGCTGATATCTTTTTATTCACAATGATGATATGGTGTTTTTATAGTATTATAGTATTAAAACCATAGTGGGTTCTGTCAGAAATTTTGCTCAGGGATACTATACTGTACTGGGTTTTCGTCCTATATTTTCTCTTTTTTGATTAGCCAGGCGTTATCATTTTCTTCAGATGAATTAGAGAAAATCGGTTTCTAATCGATTTTTACAAACATCTGAGTGAAGACGCCTTTTCACTTTGAAGCTTCCTTGAGTTCATCAGAAACCATTAACCCCTGAATGGATTCTGGCACACATCAACAATCTCAGAAGAGCAGAGCAAAGTCTTTTCTCTGACAGATGGATTTTATTAGGGGTTTGTTATACCATTTTGAACTTTAGTTTGCCTTAACTTATCAAAACCTCCATCAAACTGCACAACCATCAAAGTCATTTGCCCTCCTTGTGAACCATGCATGGATTAAATTCCAATCAGAAAGTGACTCTTTATTTTACAGTTGAATGCTACATGCTTTGTGTACACAGTATGATAGATTACTAAATACATCACTTCTTTCAGCCGGCATCTAAACAAAGTAGTGGTTTAATTCCAGTATCCATCATTTATCAATTATGATAATTTAGGGTTAGGTTTGGGATATTCCTTGTTTGCTAAATGAATGGAGGTCTTGTGGAAGGCCTAGCAAAGTCAAAAGAAATCTTTTGCATCATCAGATATGCTAATAAGAAGGAAGTGGAATAAATCTGCAATCACAGAGACCCAGTCCGGAATTACTCTTTAGGAAAAACAGCACGCACGCATGCTGCCATAGTATTATATGGTATTGTGATGGGTTTCTGTTTTCATTGTGAATATTAATGCACATGTTAGGCTGTGAAAGCCGGGTCAATATAAAATAGATAACACACAGAAACAGATAAATAACCACACATAGAATGTATTTATTTAAGTCAATTACTAACACAAACGTACTTGAAAAAACTTCTCTCTCTCATTCTTTCTCTTTCTTTCTTTCTCTCTCTCTCTCTCTCTCTCTCACTCACACACACACTGAGTTGCCCTTTTCTTATCAACACACGCTGATTCGTCGACCTCTGATAACAGAAAATAACCATGAAAATATGCAGAAAGCATAATTATGATTAACTGCTAGCATCTCTGTAATTAATGAAAATTACCAACCGATCCATAATTAATGTGAAACATTACTGGGAGAAAAGTCATTTCTAACTCCCGATATGAGTTTAAAGCTCAGAATGACATTTATCTGTCCAAAATTATCTCCACAGAGTGGCTCTCTTCCATGAAATTTGATGCAGCTTTGGGCGTCTCATTTTTCATACTAGATATTTGGTGACAGAGGAAAATGGCAACGCTGTACTAAGAATTGATCTAAACGACCAAAATGCATTCTAATTCAGACTTTTCAAACAACAAGGGAGTGTTTAGGATGTATGGCCAGCTTTCTAATACAAAACAATCAAAGTCAGAGACAGAACGTGCTGGATTCTACTCTCTTCATTACTTCCAATGTTCTTTTAAAGGTACACTTGATTTTGTTATTATTATCAAGGAGATATTTGTCAAAGTTTGAAATTCCACTGCGTATGTGGCAGTAGGGGGGAGGGGTAGAGAACTGTATGAGTCTGTAGGGGGGGTAGCGAGTCACTCAGCACTCAGGCGAGGAAGGGGCATGCGGCCCCAGAGTTTCCTACCAAAAGGCTTAACAAGGTTTTTGTAACCCTGGTTTAAACCGCAACGGTAATTTGGACACAAATCGTAGAGTGTCCCTTTAAGCCCAAAAGCTATGATTATGTGCTGGGAAAGTAATAAAAAAAGAAGCTCTATGGAACCGACAGGAGGTCAGTATCATATAAGAGCCCTTGACAAAAGAAAAACAGTACACATGTTCCCAGCCCTTCAAAGGCAGGACTGGCCTTCAGCCCCGTAATGACTCGGTGATTGTGTGCTGCCTGTGCTTTCATTTGATTTGACGCCCGCCCGTGTTTACCTTTGTTCCCCTGTCGACAGTATCTCTTTCCACCCGGCAAGCCTTCAGAAAGATCCGACCCAATCAGCAAGAAACTAGGCAGCTGACTGCTAAAATCACAGCGAGGTGAAAAAGGCATCGAAATAAACAAACCCCGTGATTGATTTGATATTGTTCCCTCTGAAAATGAATACTTTGTTGCAGGAAGTAACTACCAGGAACACAGTGTAAAAATTCTCAAGGAGCACCGAGGAACCAGTTGACTATATTAAATGTATATCGGATTGCAGCACAGAGAGGCCTCACGGAATGATTTTCAATAAGGACGAGATGGATGAATATGGGGACTGGCAAATGGCTGCTGGTGCTATTTGTTTTGAATTCCTCAGACAAGATTAAATCCTCAACTGATTAAGTAGAAATGGCATTACATGCATGAGAAGGCAGCAGTTAAAACTGCAAATGTAAAGCAGCATCAAGTAACTCCTACAAGTTCTGGCAGGTCCTTTTATACACAGAAAGCCTCCGGGAAACAGACTTCCACCACTGACTGTGTCGTATAACAATGTCTGCGACTCCAAACGTTGTGAATATATGCGCACATTTTATCTCCTTGTGTGCTTTGCACATTAAAACCCCATGGGGACTATATGTATGCTTTTCTTCTGGTTGAAGATTGTGGCCATAGTCTTAAAAGTCTAATTTCTGGCTAGCAGAGTTAATCTGATTAAGATTAAGGAGATTAAGGAGACAGTACAGCATCAGCATTATCGACCGACCCAGGTAGGCCTACTACTGTATGTGATAGCAATTCTGACATGCATGCCATACATGTACTAGAATGTGTGTTTGTGCGTGAAGGACCACTATGTAAAATTGAGCCATGAAAGCCATGAAATTTAAAAACACACCAGCAAACCATGCAGCATCTGGGAGAGACTGCGATCTTATGAATTTACACTACGGCAGACATTACTAATCGATGCTAACTTTGTTAGCTGTTGTTTTAGCAGCGTGAAATGGGAAAGCAACGACGCTATCTGGGGGCGGTCAGAAATGTATTTCTCCATTTAGGCTACCGCAATACCGCTTAGGCATTCTGAACACTTGCGTTGAGGATATATACTAAAATTAGAACTTTCAACTCTACAAACACATTCAACCAATTTTGTGTGTTAGTTTGAACGGTCTAGATTTGACACAGTTAACCTTTACCTTTCTGGAAGGCACTTCCATTGGGTGTGGTGCTAATCTCACGCTGTCCACTCCACTAGCATATTTTATGTGATAATTAGCTGGAGCGAAGACAGATGTCTCGCATCCAAACAAATTCGTGCTGGGTGGAGAATTACAAGCTCAGACAGCCTAAATATGTGATGATTGCGCGAGCGACCGTCTCGAATTTTAAACATAGATGAAGCCTTGATGAAACCTGCCCCTGGATTAGCAATCATCGGTTTTATTCAAAACAAATTCGTTGATCTGTAATTCCCAGATTTTGGAAGCACCCTTCAATCACAGCTTGTTAATTATGTCAATGTTTCCAAGCACTTGTTGCCTGATTAAAACTCGCCAGGCTGCGGAGGAGAGCAATCCATCTGTTATGCCGAGAACAGCCTTGTATGTCTGCGCATAGCTGTTTGTGTAAACATTGCAATGGCTATTTATGTGAGGAACTAGGAGAACGCAATGTTGGAAACGAGGCCTACAAAGGAGAATAGGCAAACAGGAAATAATCTGCTAAACAAATTCCAGCCCTGTGGGCTAAGTGTTCTAAGTGTGTATGTTTTATGCCTGTAAGTATTAGGATTTACTTGTAATTACAAATGTTGTTGTTCAGTAGAGATGGAATTCCCGGTTCAATGTGACAAACCGGGCGGTCCGAGCGAGCCTAAGCCTCAAGACTCGGTCTACAATTTGCGACGCAATGGCTTGTGGGATTGGTGGATGTTACAATCTGTCTGACTCAAACCTGTCAAGAACCGCCGCATTACACTGACATTCAGCGATGGAGACATGTGTGGCATGACATGACATCTTTGTGGCATGAATTCATTCACAAAAAGTCTACCGACAGAAAGCTGCGTGAATGTCGTGATTTGTGTCTCAAATAGCACCTTTCCATAATTAATTTGTACAGATTTTCATGAGCAGAATCTTCTATAGCCTATGAATGTACAAGGCTTAATCGCAATGGCTTACCGGCTGATGACTCAAACCTACCGAGAACTGTACGGTTAGATTCGTCAAGTAAGTACAGTAACTGACTCATGACTCTGACGGCTTCAATAGCCGTTCTCCTCATGCCATGTATTCATATCATGCATTGCATTCTTAAATAACAGTGACTATGATAGAATTTGCGTTGTAGGTCCTGTCTCAGCCACTTGCATCTCCTGCCTTTACTAAGACAGACATTTCATGAAGAAATAAAAGAAACAAAAAAGATAATAGGCTTTGCATGTTATTTTCGACACATAAAAAAGGCAGTAGGCACAAAGAAACAAACCCATCAAAACATATATATTTGCTAATCGTCTATAGCATTGCAGTCTATTGCAGTGTAAGGTATATAAACTTCATGTGATGTACTGTTACTCAACAGCCGGTCTCCGAGGAGACTATAGTATATTAACACCATAGAAAGCACCAGAAAAACAGCACAGTTTCTTCTCGCTAAGTCACGCTAACTGTATTACGGTTTGATTCTCCGCCACAAGTCATAGAAGTCATTTTTTGGCATTGCACACTGTAGCAGTACTCTAGCAGTACTGTAGCAGTACTGTAGCAGTCGCTTTGCAGCTTAGGTCAATATGGCAACACCTAAAGTGAGTAAGTCGTGTCTGAAGTAAGGATAGTCTAGTGGTCTAGGTGTGGCACTCCCAGCCGGAAGGTCGTGGGTTCAATGTTGGCCTACCTGTAAGCATCCTTGAGCAAGATGCCTAACCCCTACCTGTTCCATGTAATAGCAGCATGTGATTGTAAGTCGCTTTGGAAAAAAGCGTCTGCTAAATTACCTAATTGTAATTGTCATGTCTGCTGTCTGCTTAATGCAATACTTCTCGCTTTGGGTTAAAGCATCCGCTAAATTAACTTAAAATGCTTTCATGAATTGGCAGAAAGTGGAATCATTATTCTGTAATCTAAATCACTGATGAATAGAATAGAGAATTATACTATTTTAATAAAGGTGTATTATATTAATGGTGTGCTATGTTGTGTAGTGCGCTTCTGTGTACATGCTGTGACATACAGTACAGTGACAAACAGTACAGTAAATTGAGGCTAATAAGTGAGGGTCCTACCTGTAGTGTTTCAAATCCCCCAAGAGGGAATACGGTAGGGGTTATGTTTTGGCAAAGAGGAGCTTGGGAATGAGGAATGAGGCTGAGAGTGCAGAGAGGCTTGACACTCTACAGACAGCAGTGAATACTGATCTTGCGTAACCATTTACAATTTTCACGGAGAGGGCAAACGCCGCATTGTATTTTAAATGATTCTTGACTGCATGGATTATTCACTGTTGACTCCCCTCTGCACGTTCTGGCTATGTACACTGTAAAAAGAAATAGTCGCTCATTTTAACTGTGCTAAAATTACACTCCTTCATTGTGTACGCAGCAGTGCACGTGACAGTGGGGGGGATATAGGAAATGTGAACCTAAAAGTGCTGTAGGGAGAGGAACGCATGCCACTCAGCACAAAGGCATGTGTTCTCAGAGTTTTGAACCAAAACAACAATGTTTTTATAATGCTCGTTTCAACCACAAGGGTATATCCGGACACAAACAGGGGAGTGAACCTTTAAAATAGCTTGTCGTCTTAACTCTGTTATGTTTAGCGGGCAGTAGAGGAAAATATTTATCGTAACCCGCGTACAGGATTTCTCAGGAAATCTCATACAGGATTTTTGACACAGTGTAGATACAAAACGGAATTCTGACTATTTCCCAAATCTCAGACCTTTGTGAATAAAAACAGTGGGACTGAATGGTACAGTGACTATCAGATAGAGATTCACTCTCCCCTGTTAGGGAGGAGAAGTGGCCATTAGTCAGGGAGTAATCTAATCAGCGTTGTTGTGCACAACAGCATGGGCCGACGCCACGCATCGCTGGACAGTATTATTCTTAGTCATGTCCTCGTCCGGGGAGAAAGTGCCGTCCGCAACCGCCCCAAATCTGCTTGCTCCGCAGGTCCAGCGGAGAGAACGAGAGCGCGCGCGGGGGGGATAGCTACGCCCTGGGGCACCGGCAGGAGAATAGGGGGAGGAGGGGGAGGAGAATGTTCTCTCTGGGGGCCGGGAAGTCGCGGTGACTGCTAACGACACACAGCGCTAATAGAGAGCGTACATGAACACCACTATGTACATCATCAGCTTCCATTCGCGCCAACCACATTCACACCTCATCTCCCTGCTGTGCTGGCCTATGTTTTTGTGGTCCTTGCCAGAGGTGCTGAGCCCCAACTGTGCTGTTGCAGAGATAGAGAGATGAAAGTGGCAGAGAGGAGAGGAGAGCTGCAGAGGAGAGGAGAGGAATGGAGAGGAGAGGAGAGGAGAGGAAAACAGAGAAGAGGAATAGAGAGGAGAGGAGAGGAAAGCAGAGAAGAGGAATAGAGAGGAGAGGAGAGGAAAGCAGAGAAGAGAAGAGAGCAGAGGAGAAGAGAAAAGAAGAGAGGAGAAGAGAGCAGAGCAGAGGACGTGACTCTTTGATGGCAAACTGCCATGAGTTCACTCTGGGTCAGAATGCACGCTACCACACTTCATAAACTTTTGCAGTCACAGTACTGGGGGGAGTATGAGGATTAGACGGTGCCGTTAAGAGGCAATATGTGCTAATATTCAGTATGTCAGTGTGCCTTACACCATTAATTATTACAATCCATCATGTTCTGTTTATCCTTTTTGTGTAACTTTACTCAGACCAAGATAGAGAGAAACCAACATGTGGGTTAGGTCCCAAAGATATAAAAGACTGAGCCCAAGAGGTTTTTAGGGAAGTTTTTTCTTGCCCGATGGGAGGAATAGGTGAAGAGGGTGTTATTTGTTTCCATGTGAAATGCAGACCATGCAGCTCTTTGAGACTGAAATGTGATTGACTTAACTGAGTTTATATTACTTATGCAATAGTTTAACCATTGTATTATTTCAAAATGGGTAGAGCATAAACTAAGCAAAGCAAATAGCTATGCGTCCAATGTTAATATTTATGTAAGCATGAAATCATTTTAATAAAGCTGTCTTTAGTATTCATATTTTATGAGGAATGAGTAACATGACAATATATCTATTTCACCTCTATATCAAAGTATAAAGCAAAGATGGCTTTGATAGCCAGCCTTCATCACAGTTCAAACACACTCCATCGATGACGGGGATATGGAAATGTTTGATGGACAATTCACTTAAAATCACTTTGAGCGCTGCAATATCACAGAAACCACGTTTATGGGAACAGTAACTCTTAGTTATTGTTAGTCTCTATAATAAAAGCATAGACCCCCTCCCCCCCAGGAATCATTTGCAACAATACAGCCTGGATTGTGTTACTTTAATTGTATACACATTTCTTGTCCTTAGATGTGTAATACTGCTGTGATGAGGTCTGGCACTGCATTCCAAGGACATACAGACTGACTGACATGTCAGACACAGGCCTGACAACCATGACTCCTAGATATGAATAATAAATTATCATCAGCATACTGAGAGACTTTAAAATGTGGAGATAGAGAGAGATAAATAGATATATAGATAGAGAGAGAGAGAGAGAGAGAGAGAGAGAGAGAAATATATACTGTATATATATATATATATATATATATATATATAAAGAGAGAGAGAGAGAGAGAGATAGAAATAGATATATATATAGAGAGAGAGAAAGAGAGAGAGAGATAGATAGATAGATAGAGAGATAAATAGATATAGTATATAATGTAGATAGATAGAGGGAGAGAGAGAGAGAGATAGAGAGAGATAGAAAGAAACAAATAAAATAACGGCCAGCCAACCCTAGACTTCCATGTGTGCTGCTGTTCTTTGGACAGTAAACTAGACTTGAGGGCTCCCTAGCCATGGGACATAATCTCCCCTTATACATGCTCACAGTGTCAAGCAATGCAGTGAGCCTGTCCATGCCACTGGCGTTTGACAAGAGCGACTTTCTTCCTAAGCATAAAATGCATGTTTGGGTGATGTATTAGCTGCTTTAACTGTCAGGGACACAGCTTTGATCTGACGGACTTATTCAAATAGAAACGGTCTGGGACAATTACTACATGATGCCACATCCGCTGCTAAAATCCTTTTCGTTTTTCAATCGTGGAGATTAAAACGTCCTATCTGAAGATGCAGGCCTCAGAAGATACAATCCCTGGACAATGTTCCATGTTCACGCATGTAAATAAATATTAGATTGCTCTATATTTGTGTTGAAAATTCCGATTGTTTCATTCCGATTGTTAGGGCTATTTTTATTGTACGATATTCAGTCCAATTCACTCAGGACATGGAAGACGCGCTTCACAGCGGATTGCCGACATAGTAGCCTTGTTATCCTGAGATCAGAAGGTTGTGTGTTCGTTTCCTCGCGGAGTCATACCAAAGACTTTGGGATGCTGTGAAACTTTGGAGAGAGATACAGTACATTGGTGCCAGGGTCAATTGTACAGTACACTAATCTGTTGAAACTACATTGCATAGTACAGTATAAAATAGTATTTCATACGTCCCCTATGTGTTTTGCATATACTATGACGTACATTTCATACAGTACTGCACATGGTTTATAACATTATACAGTATGTTCAAACATATACAAAACATGTTGATTTTTAGCAGTGATTTTCAACCTCACACTGTACTGTGGACCACTTGAAAATCAATTTCTGCCTTTTCCCATTTAAAAGCTTTGCATGTCGGCACTCGGTCAGCAGGGCTGGGCCACATGGGGATTTTAGAACGACCTCATTGCTATTCATCCAGGAACGGAAATGTTAATTATTCTTCCTGTCTCATGAGAGTATATCCATGAGACAGGGTTATGGGCAAAATGTGTCACAATAAAGAAGAATTAAACGTGACGGCAAATGGATACTGCAATAAATTACAATAAAGTAGCTTGTTTAGTAAAATTTCATAGAAATGTATGGCCTTTTTTAATCACAATATTGATAACCACTGCCAAAACCTAAAATGGTCATGGTCAAAACCGCAATAATAAGAGGTGTTTTATAGGCATATAAAACATCACAAGTACCACTTAATAAGTTCAATAATGGCTGTAACTCAAGGAATCCTGGGGTTTGGGTGGTGCTAACAAATCAGTCAAGAGGCCATGATGAAAAAAGCCTGTGACAATATCATATGACTTTTCAAATTAAGCTCTTTAGTAATAGCCCCGTGTGCAATTGATTCTAATACAACATTATTACAACTCAGTTAGGCAATATAGGAAGTTTGAATGATGTAGATAACTCAAATATACAAACATGTTTTGTATTCATTTCGTGTCTTGTCATGTGTAACAGGTGTTGCTTTTCACAACAGGTGTCATGGGTTATTTAGAGCCCAGTGCCATTTTTAATGTGTGTCATTATGAGTTCTGTCTTAACATGCCATGCTATAGAATATTTAACATTGTATATGCTGTATTTTCTTATGTATTAGCTCTTTTATTTACAGTTCTGGTCACCATTACTGGCACCAAATTTGATTCATGTAAATATTTTAATAGGATGTCCAAAATAATTAAAACAAATAAAAATAATATATAATAATTTATTTAAGCTCTTGAATGTTTGCACGATTCCTTTCTCCAACGGCAGATTTCATCTCTCTCCAAAGATTCGGATCAGGACAGGTCATCAGGGCTAACTTAGTTATACATTTTACAACATGCTTTACATCATTCAATCCTCAAAATGACAGCCTAAATACCAACAAAGTGATAAATTTTCTAAGAGCTGATCTCTGATATTATAGTGTTTTTTAAAAGCTTACACGCGAGGATACCACATAAAATAGACCTGCCATGAATTAAAGTGCATTGTGTTTTAAAAATCTACACACCACACAACATCTCTTTAAAGTGGAAATAGCAGTGTTGTTATCACATTCCCTGTTCTCACTGGGCATGACCTTCAGCACATCCCCTGCTCTGTTTAGACAGAACACATTTCAGCATCTACTAATTAGTCACACAGTCAAATACAACATTTATCTTTGTCTTACTTTCTGACGTGACTCATGACTCTTTTATCTTTTTACTTTTTTTTCATCTATAGGACCAGCTGTTCTAGCATAACAGGCTAATCGTTCCTTGCAATAAGTTAGCTAGGTATGTGTATTGAACAAGCTTGCAAGTAAGTTAATTTGCTTTTATATAGGATGAATATCATGCCATGATTCAAAGCTGAAAAAATAGCTCTGAAAGGTTCAAACTCAGTGTTTAAAAGCTTGAAATTTTTATTAAAAAGGTTTTGCAAGCCTGAAATAAAAATTTCAAATTTCAAATAAAAACTATTTTGTATATGTCTTTTCTTTCTTCACAACTGCAGCACTCTTTTTACAGTGTTTCTCCAACACATTTTCAGAGTTTCAAATTTGACACTGTTCTCCCGGTGTATTAATTTGTTTTCCGGGTTTGAAACCTTGTAATTGGTGATCTGAAAACTGGTGCGCATATGTTGGGAATGTTGAAACTTGAGTTTTGAAAGGGTGAATCTTCATTTTGATTTAATTTGCAGACTGTATTTTCAGAGCTGAGTTTACGACACCCACTTTTCAGATATCTGCCCACACAGTTGCGAGTTTGCAAGTCATGTGATTTCTGGCAGCATTCTCTCGCAGCTCTGATCTGAAACTCTGAAAATTGATACCCGAGAATGACAACCTGATATCCACAAGGTCAATTGAAATGTTGTGTGCAGATGAGCAGTAATAGGTTCAAATGGCTCCGTGAGAGCATTTGCGGCAGGCATATTGATCATTTTGAATCGTGCCGGTCAGAAACCCGAAGGTGTACAAAGTTCTCCGACGTGATTCCCCATTCATGGGGAAAGTTTTGGAGCTTGTATTAAATGTGGTGACTTTGATCTGGTTGCCATTTTCCAGGCCTTTATGTGTGGAAGTTCATTACAAAGTCTAGATTAATTGGATTTGAGGTTTTGCCAGAAATCCTCAACTGTCTCACTGACCAGTTCTTCTAAAGACTTCTTTAGAAGTCTTTAGAAGTCTTTTTTTGGGTCTTATTGGTTTCCACTACCAGAGAATAATTATGTATTTTCTGAAATTGTGTAAAGGGTGTGATACAATATTTTTTAATGATATTTCATGATATTTTTCAGGCCCATTTTATTGTCTGAGATTGGCTCCTACTCTGTGGAATATCTGAATGCAAGTGAGAGAATACCCTAAACAATAGACCAAATGCATCATTGTTTGAAAGTGTGTGTGTGTGTGTGTATACGCGCTTGTCTGTCTGTGTGCCTCTGTCTATTTGTCTGTGTTTGCATGTGTATGTGTGTGTGTGTCTGTCTGTCTGTCCTTCTGCTTGTGTGCGTGCATGTGTGTCTGTCTGTCTGCCTGTGTGTGTGTGTGTGTGTGTCTGCCTGTCCTTCTGCCTGTGTGCGTGCATGTGTGTCTGTCTGCCTGTGTGTGTGTGTGTCTGCCTGTCCTTCTGCCTGTGTGTGTGTGTCTGTGCACGTTGCGGTGAGTCAGGTGTGCAGATAAGCTGGCGTGTCGGGCGTGAAAGATCAAAGACAGACAGAATTCTCTGGCTAGCTCTCTCCCCATTAGTCTAAGCAGCGTTCTCCCAGCTCTCCACTGCGTTATTAGGGACCCCAGGAAACACAGAGCAAGAGGGAGGGGGGGGGGGTTGGAGATAGGAAAAGGCTATAGCTCAAATTGCCACCCAGAAAACGCCTCTCCACCTCAACGCGATCACATTGAGAGGAAACATTACCATTTCTATTAAAGCTACTTTGCCTCAAGCGCAGAAACCCATCTTCCCTTCTCCCTGAAGTAACCCCGTCCCTTCCCCCCTTGCTAACCCAAGTGTGCTTCGTCATACATTTCGGAGTTTACTCTTCGAGGTGTTCAGTCAGAGCAAATGCCTCTCGCATATTTGTGTGCATGCGTGCTCGCGTCTCCCGCGTTTGTGCGTGATCGAGAATAGCGTCCGAGTCGCACAGAGTTGGCGCGGTTGCCGCCGGTGGTAAACGGGAGGTTCCTGTCTGTCGTCTGTTCCATTAGCAGGCAGTGTGTAATAGCACGGCCGGACATGTGTTGAACGAAGATAACAGAGAGACGTGACGGAGACAGACAGCCAGACACACCGTCTCCCTCTCCCTGTCTGCCTTGTTTGCCTGCCTCCCGGCCTGCCTGCCCCGCTGCCTGCCTGTCCGTCTGTCTGCCCGTCTGTCTGCCCGTCTGTCTGCCTGCCCGTTTGTCTGCCTTAAAAGTCAGAGACGTTCAAATACCCAGGAGAATGAGAAAGGAAATAAAAATGAGGAAGGACAAAGTTATCCTGTTAATGTCTCCATCCTCAACCTATATTTAATGACTGCAGAGATTTTCCTAATTCAACTTGATTCTAATGTCGGGACCACTAGATTATTCAGACAGCACTGAGGCAATGCTGTTGATTTATTCATGTTTAATATTATTCCAGTTATGTTTCCTCTGGCATTGATTTTGACAGTGTGCCTACATGCATACACACAAGTTCTGAAGCTACATATTTATGGCATGTAAGCTAGCATTTGAAATTCAGGGAAATAAAACTCAAATGTGGGCTCCTGCAGAAGCAGCTTGTTTTTTTTATCTGCATTACGCTTTCAATCAATATACTCTAATTTTGTTAACTTTACACAATTGTATCAATTACAATAATAGCAATAATGAATTTAACCAAAAAATTGCATGACATTTGTTTGGACCATATTCACTGTGAAATAAAACTTTCCCTGAATGCCCTCCACTCGACGTGGAGCGAGGGCTCTTTCATCAACGATCATCAAGCTCATTTTCTCACTGAACAAGATGAGCCTGACAAAATAACACAGGTTAAAGGTCGGGTTGACGATCTTGGAGAGACCAGCTTGACTAAGATAGTTTTTGAAAGTAGTTCTCTACAACCAAACAAATCCCAGCCCCTTCCTTCAGATCCCCTCTCCAAAGACACTCCTCCAAAACACAGTAACACGTGAACACGCCCTGCCTGACTACTGCCATGCTGAAAGGACGAATCTACAGGAGAGCGTTTGGGAGAGGAGCAGCCCAGCATCGCTAAGCATACAACCACCTCATGTCCACAGATGTCCGCTTCAAAACAAAGTTTAAACTAAGTCTCTACACCACACACAACAGCTGAATTATGAAATGAAATGTAATAAAATTTGCGTTTTGTTGGGAAAGATTGTATGTCACTACTGTACATGTAGCAACAAATGTATATTGTTTTTTGTTGTTTTTAAGGCTGCTGTACTGTAGGTAGGATTTGAGAGTTGCATTGAGAGCTAGCTAAAAAAGAACAAAAGAGAGTAACATTTTGAAAACCAAGACCCCAGGGGGGGGGGGGGC
>JAOEHI010026698.1:0-25770 GCA_025447815.1 Percopsis transmontana
GGCATTGTTTCGGGTTTTCGCCCCTGTATGTGTGTGTTCTCATTAAACCAACGCTGTCCAGCGTTTTCATCGGCAATACCGCCTGTCTGTGTTCCTCTGGCTCGCGCTTACTCTCGCTCACTCCGCACCGCTGTTACACTGCGACACAATAATAAAAGGTTGTCCTAAAGTAAAAATGCATGTTTTACATTGAGTTTGGTCCAAATTATAAAGGCACAATTCAGTTGAGATATCCATTGGAAAATCAATCTATGAATGGAAATTATAAATTATGAACAGAATGAAGGATAGAGAGGTTAGAATCCAGTAAAGCCATCGACAAGGTAAAGACTGACCAGGCAGGAAGTGGAATGAAAAGGAAAGCATTGTGGGTCCACTGTGTGTCCCTGTGTTCACTGGCCTCTACTATCTAATGTAGCAGATTAAACCAGTTTCCCTTCCTCTCTGATTGGCTTGTTTTGCTTCATATGTTCTACATTCTCTCTCTTTTTCTATTTCTCCACTCAAACCTGTCAGCCCCCACTCCCGAGCCCCCCCCCCCCCCCCAACTCCCTGTTGCCCTGGTGACGACTGTTGTCATGGCAACGTTGACGGGAGGGGTGTTGGGGAGTTAAGGGGTGGGGGTTTGGGGGTGGGGGGGCAGACAGCGTTTATTTCTCATTTAGGTAATAAAGAGACGCACTGTGCTTGTAATGGTGAATAAAGTGGACACCGCCGCACTCAGACGAGGTCGTACCGGGGGAAATACAGAGTTTACATGAAAAGGGAAACTTAGGTGAAACAGGAGCTTCAATGTGATATAATAGACTGTCAATGACAAAGCTATGGGATGACGAGTTCTAAAATAATGTGTGATTTATCGATGGATCAAAGAGATGAGAGTATGATAAAAGGAAAACGAATAAACCCACACACTGTTGTCAACCTACAAAGCTTTACAGCTTCAACTTTCACTGTCGAGCCATTACATTACATTTACAGCATTTAGCGGACACTTTTATCCAAAGATACTTACAGTAAGTACATTTGTCAATAGCTGAATTGGTCATTTACCAGTCATCGTTAGCAAACATCAGTCTGTTAGAATAATGGCATCAGCAGTCATCGGGGCTATCTTCACTTCACAACATAAATTATGTATCCACACACCATTCAATCCTACAAATAATTGCTGACATCTTAAATACAAGCAAAACGTTTAAACCTTCTAAGAGTTGATCCCAACATAGAGCAGGAAAGAAGACTGTTAATGCTTATTCACTTTCTTTTTTTCATATCCCACCAGTCTGAAGTTTTATGGACTGCAGACACATGCACACACTTTTCCACTTTTTCTTTTAATAACGTCACTCCAAAAAATCAGATCATATTGTGCACTCAGCATGTGCTTCAGCATGGTCTTTTCAACATGAACGTATTAAAATTGACGCGTCACTAAAGATGTCCCCAGTCTCCACCAGAAGCAATTATTGTCTCTGACAGTGAATTCTCTTGCAAATCGGACCAAAATATAAAAGAGTTGTCAAATGCAGTGATAGAGGCACGGGTCAGGTTTAACGCTGCTCTCTCTCTCTCTCTCTCTCTCGCTCTCTCTCTGACACACACACTCTAACACAACACACACACATACAGAGGAAATAGGTTCCATGCTTCTGAGATTTTTTCATTAAGTCCCTAACAAGGCAATGGGGATGCAGGTCACTGCTTGTGTAAAAATACATTTAACCCTATTACTGGCTGCTGTGAACATGAATACACACGCCCTGATTCCCCTTTCTCCCATCCACCGTCCCCAGGGAATAGTCTGTGCTCCACACACGCACACACACACACACACACTACACAGGCTATGCACAAATGCACACCTAGGCCTATGTATTTAAATAAAGATTGGCATATAGGAAAGCATAGAGCGTCGGAGGCACGTGCACTATAATAAACACATTTATGGCATATAATCGCTCCATGCACTTACAGTCGCACATGTACTTAAACCCACACACACACACACACTGGTAGAATATTCAGCTAGCCAAACTCTGATTTACATTAGCTCCACACACACACACACACACAGGTGCACACGTTGACTGATACACAGCCACAGTCGTGCGGTCAAAATCAGCCACCGAACCGCACACAGGGTTCTGTCCCCCCCCCCCCCCACCATAAGCACCATCTAATTGTAAGTCGCTTTGGATAAAAGCGTCTGCTAATTGTATGATCAAATTGTATAAGCAGCTCCATACTAGCGCTAAGCCTGTGCCGTGCACCCCATCGACTGTGCTGTCTTCCTCCGCCTGCACTGGCGGAGGAACCATCTTTAAATAACAACGTGCCCCTGGAGAGAAAGCATAGAGCCACGGCTGTCATCTCGTTATTTACAGGTGGGCTTCAGACTCCCTTCTGAGTAAACATTTTGTTTAGCCCACCGCAGACATTATGTGTGTTAGGAAAGGGTCAATTGAAATGAATAGCATTTTGCAGCGTGAGTCTGGGGGTGTAGGAGGTTGCAGCACACGTGGTTTCATATATATTTTATATTTATATTTATTTAACCCAATAAGGGGCATATTAAGGACTGAAGCCAGTTGATAAAACCTCCCACTCCACTCTCTTTATACAGTATACTGTAATTGTAATTACATTCACCAAACAATGTTTTATTCCTGCTAAGCTTCATTCCTGATTTGAGTCAAAGAACAGAAGTTTTGCTGTTTTTCTAAATGCTTTTTCTGATAGAATTGCATTCCATGATCAGCTACATTTCTGTTTTTTTCCTCTAGTCGGTTTTGGAAATGTTGCAGCTAACAGCTCTCTCATAAATGTTATACATATATGCTCCATGTAATAACAGAATGTAATTGTAAGTCCCTTTGGATAAAAGCGTTAAATGATCAAATTGTAATTGTATTTGCGCTATTGTTTCCAGGAAAAAGTCACCCGTTACTGTATATACAAATCTCTCTCTCACTCCCCCTCTTTGTGTTTCTCTTTCTCTCTTGCTTTGATGTAGACACTGTATGTTGAAAACGGACCTAATAGAAATGCATTAAAAAGATTTACCCGCCACCGTGAGCTCCTGGGCCCCGTAAAAAACAAAACAACAGATAACCTATTACAGAGATTGATGGCTCAGGCGAGCAGACAAGTCTATTCTTTTTTTTCAGGGGTCTGTCTGATAGCCGCTACGAGCGCGCCAAAATAAACAACAAAAAAACATCAGTAGGCCGAGTAATTCATTTTTCTCTCTGTGGCCTTTTGACTATACCTGTTACGCATGGCTCATGAGACATCCTGCTGAAGAGAAAGCTTTTATGAAAGGAAACGGATACTTGGTTTGAGTCTGGATCCAATGACTTTCAATGAATTTCAATGGTTGCTCTATACACAGCCAGTCAGGGCCCTCCAAAATCTATGGTTCTATGAAGATTTCAAGTTACATCTTGTTATTTTACCAACAGTATTGGGATTGTTTTGCCAATTGGCTAATTCTAATTCAGCAGGCCCTCTTCTAGTGTAACATCTGACAGCATCAAAACAGGACCCATCTTGCCATGCCTTCCCAAATTGCAAGTTATGACCAATCCAAATCATCCAAATCATTGATCTGGCACCAGCAAATGTTTGAAGATGTGAAGGTCTGTAGTTACAGCAAGTGTGGTTGGTACTGAGTGTCGGCATGGCAGCAGCTGGCAGAGAGAGGCAGGTGGAGTGCAGTTTCAGGTCAATGAGGTATGCCTGAGTCTCATTACCCTCTTGAAAGCCAGCGCACAGACCATTAGAGACGCCTGCTCCTTCCTTGAAATGGACTGACCAGATGAGGGCAATGATCCCTCGTTAATGTCACCTGTTTGGCCCACTTCAATCACTGCCGACCAACTGGAGGAGACAGGCCAAGGGCTTCACACAAGGAGACCTGGCTTGTGTTTGTGATAGGCACGAAATGAAGACACAAGCCTTTGAACCGTACACTGTGTTTTTGTGTGTGTGTGTGTGTGTGTGCACGTGTTTGTCACCCACCAGTTTATGAAAAGACATGGAAATACCAGGAATTTGGCTTTACAAGCACTTCTGTTCTGACATTAATTTGCTTTCCAGTGCATTATATTTGTCAATAACTGTAACTTAACAGGTGTACAGATGTGAACTGACATAAAAATAGGCTCACCTGATATTCACATTACAGCATTTGAATTCCCAATCTTCCTGTTGTGTATGGGGGAAATTTGCCCCGTTTTAGATATAACCCATTTCAGATATTCAATCTAGTTTATGTATTGCCAACAATGCTTGATGATGCATTTAACAACCGCTAATTTAAAAAAAAAAATACTATTAAAAATTAATAGAGTACAATTATAAATGCATTATCAGGATAAGATACATGCAAGGACCACAAACAACAAAGTAACTTGTAGACTTATGGATGGTTGAAAAGACAAAGTGCTATGAACCATAAATATTAATGAAACAATGTTTTATGAGAGCTTGATAATGAGTTTTAAACTGGGTGTAATATGATTCATAAACACAAAAGGTGTGGGCCACAACACAATACAACAACACATTTGAAAGAATATAGAGACACACACACACACACACACACACACACACACACATACACACACACCAGTAGCTGCTGCTTTAAATTCATGATCGGTTTTTTCACTCTTCTCAGAAGTCACTGGGATCACTGACTCATATGTCTTGTCTATTTACAGTACGTCTTTATTTTTTGGCCTTCATTGTCCTGCAATAAAATATAGTGTTTTTCCTCTACATTAGGATCAGCAGAACATTATTCTTTCCATGGTCATCGATCTTCCTCTAAAACAAAAAAACTGAACAGCCAGCTTAGCACTATGAACACCCCTATTTTGCATAAACTGTACACAGCATTAAAGTCTGGTGTACAACACTGTGTGTGCTGTCTTCTGTGGCCCACATCTGGGAGCCAGGAGCTTGAAAACAATAGCTCTTTGTGCTTTTGAGGTTCTGTGTAATGTCCAACTGTGATTAGGTTTTTAATGTGGCCCAACAAATATAGTGGGAGGAAGAGCCAGTTGTTTTAAACTTGACAGAAATCCTAAATACTAAATCCTCAAAAGTTATATATCGATATATTTCGAGGCAGGATAGTCTAGTGGTGTAGGTGTTGGACTCCCAGCTGGAAGGTCGTGGGTTAGAGCCCCAGAGTGGGCCTACCTGTGAGAAAGATACCTAACTCCTACCTGCTCCATGTAATTGCAGCATGAGATTTTAAGTGTAAATGACCTAAAAGTAATTTCCAGGCCACACTCAAATCCCCATGAGTTATACAGCCCTTTAAATAGGGCTGTAATGTTTTCATGATCAATGAATCTGATGATTATTTTTTGGAATATTAAATTAATATGGAATTTAGACTACAAAATGTCAGTGAAATAAGTTACAATGATGGTAAATGCTCATAACAAGTTACCTGAACCAAACCAGGCATCTTGCTGAATATGTTTACCCAGCAGTCTAAAACATAACATCATTTATAATACGGAGCCAAGACAGTCATTAGTCAAGTTGTAAATGACACATATTAAATTACTTTCCCTGATACATCACTTAACCAAATATATAATTATTCCATTATTATAATAATTATATACTGTTTAGCCTATCTGCCCCCCCCCCCCCGACCCCTCTCTCTTCCCTTCATCTCAGAAAGTGAATTACATCTCCACTAACAAGGTCAGAGCCCATCCTCTTGCTGATTTGCTAACAGTGTCAAATAGAAAGTCACACCAGATTACCAGACCAAGCAGGATATTTATTACTAGCTGGCACCACATCACAATAACAAAGTGGGACAAGCAGTCTGGGCCTTGCGAACGATGGCCAGGTTAAGTGAATGCTCGAGGAGCAAATGATCATATCATCATTGTCATTGACATAGGCGAATAGCACCAATTTCAATTGATGCTATTCTACAAATTCCTTCAAATAAAAGCGCACATTTATATCAAACTTTATTTTTAAGGAAAGTGTTTACCCAAAAAAAGAATAAATAATGTCCGGGGAGCCAGTGAGCAATAAGACATTGTGTATCTGTGTTTATGTGTGTGACAATCCGACTGCTGTAATGTGTTCACTAGAAACATGCTTCATTTTAGCTAATGAAATGAGTTCTACAGTAGCCAAAATGCCCCACGTCCTTCAGCTCCCTCGGCTTGTCTGCTCGGATGATTTGAAACCCCTCTACTTACAATATTTAACCACTGCAACGCATTTAAAATGAATAGGGCCCAAACTGTTCACTCATTTATGGGATGGGCGGGCCCCAGTATCCAAGCGCCCCCTACTGGGACAGCCTTCGCTTCGCTCTCTAATGCAGAGACAAGTCGAGTCAACTGCTCTCTTTGTCCTAGCCTCTCACCCTCCATCAGCTCCTGCCCTTGCAGTGACCTGTGGAGGTTCACTGATATGTCGTTTTCCACCTGTGCGTGTGTGTGTGTGTGTGTGTGTGCGCGCGCGCGCATGTGTGTGGGTGTCTGGTCGCGTATTTCTCTCTCATGTATCGTGCCCTTCCAACATGGTTGTAAAAACCCTGGGCCATTCTTTTAATCAGTCAGAGTAATTAGACTAAATGAGTCAGGGTGACTTAATTAACCTTTTAGGGAATAGACTCTATATGGCCCAGACACATTTACATCCTGTCTGCTACACTGGCCTGCGACAGGGGCCATCAATCACACAAGGGCAGAACAATGTGTGTGTGTGTGTGTGTGTGTGTGTGTGTGTGTGTGTGTGCGCGCGCGCGCATGCGCGTGCGTGTGTGTGCATATACACATGCGTATGTACGTTTGTTGTGGCTTGGCAGAAGAGAAAGCGCCCGTTGTGTGTGTTTTGAATGCATTAATCGCTTATTCTAGCTGTCAGTCTTTAGTGAAATGGGATATGCTTCTTGTGTGAGACCAGAGACAATATAAAAAAGACACAGACCACTTCAAGAAGTCTGAATATTCTGAATGTCCCGCCCCTCCCCACAAAGAGCCAATCATCTGCTTTATAACAGCAGATCGGGAAACCTATTATGCCAATCGTGTGGTTGCACTGACCTTGTGCATGCGTAGTAGAAGTATAACCTGTGGGAAAAAAAGCTTTTTAAACCTTATTTTGGGGCAAAGTCACCAAACTTTTTAAGCGTTTTTTATCAGATTTGACTGGTGATTCTATACATGCAGTTTGTTTGTTCGTGTGACCATTGAAAGTGCTCTCTCTCCATTCATTTAGATCTTGTAAAATAACTGCCCACAGGCGTTACCAAGATGGCTGCCGAGTGGCCAGACTTGGTGAGACCAAAGGGGGTATTGAACCCTGGTAATGGGAGTAGGCAGCCCAGATCCCTGGTAGTCCACAATAATGAGTTGTGTTTGTGTGTGTGTGTGTGTGTGTGTGTGTGTGTGTGTGTGTGCGCGTGTGTGTGTGTGTGTTGGGGTCACTTTATCAGTGAGGTTGTGCAGCCCAATGATGGAGAACACATTTAGTCATTTACCTCTGAGGGATGGAGGGTGGGCATGGACACACACACACACACACACACACACACACACACACACACACACACACTTGTGGACAGACTACCTCCAAGATGATCCATCCTAATCACATCAGCTGCACACCACTTTAGAGCCATGATGCGTCACTCTGCTTCACAAAGCCATTATGTATTTATCACGCATGCACTCACAACACACAAACACACACACCCACCCACGCGCACACATTAATTAAGCATGTTGTACTGAGATGACCGTGTGGTTGACTTGCTGGGGCTGAATAGCACGCTAAAAGGTTGTGATTTGTGTGTGTGTGTGTGTGTTCTTTTTAGTGGAACAGCAGCTTGAGGCCGGGAGGTTCTTCCTGTGAGACTTTGCTGAGAACAAAGGTGTCTAATGGGGCCATATTGATCCTCACATACCTGTCCACAGACTGATAATCACTCACACACACACACAAAGCAGAGTTGGACCAAATACAAATATGAGGCTCAAAATTGGTATGGTGTCTTAATTAGAAAGTTGTGTGTGTGTGTGTGTGTGTGCAGTATGTGTACACGTGAGCATGTGTCTCTTGGGGTGCATCTGTGTAATGCATGCAGGTGTATGTGTGTGAGTGGGGGGTTGTACAGTAATGTGTGCAATAGATGGTGGGTTTTATACACAACAATAACAATAATCAATGTGCTTATAAAACTGAGGACGGTATATACAGTAGCTCATAACAAACACATAAACAATAGGACAATGACCAGTCCTGAATCCTGACTGGTTAATGTTGAAAACTTTGGCTGGAAAGCCAATAGAAACCTTTATTATACGCTACACTAGTCACTAGTAAAGAGATACAGGCTAATATGCAGAAACTAGTTGTAGGCATACCTACAGTATATTGACTTATTGCGCCCCTCCCAGAACACCAAATTTCCTCACCAGCTCATTGCCACAAGGACTATTCAGGACAAAAATGTAGGAGTGTCCCTTTAACTGTCACACTGTTGCTACTCCACCAAGGAAAATTACGTATTGTGTGTGTCAATAAAATATGTTTAATATACGATAATCAGGCTTCTCTAATTCAAGCCAAATTTTCAACTCTATATTTTAGCCATTTCCCTCATTAATTTTTATTATAGATGAATTAATATTATAGCCATTCAGTCCTTTGATTCAGTTATCCTAGTCTTTGTCTGGCCTGGAGAACAAAAGCTTATAGCTCCAGAAACTGGCTGAATGAGGCCCTGATTGGACTGAAATGCTGCTGGAATCTGTGGGCATCCAGACAGCGACGCTCGCACCAGCCAGTGGTGTTCGCCAAGCGCCTGTTGGTGCGATACGATGCACCCACAGTCTCCTCTGGGCTTCTCTTGCAGATGGTGCAGAGCTGAGCCACAGTACAGAGCGCCTCAAATGACTATACGTTTTAGCAGACTACTGGAATGTTCCTCTCCATTAGCTTACAAAAACAGGTCAAATAATTAGACAGGTAATAATTAATAATTAAACAATGAAACAGGTAAAATATGTCAGCTTATGCTAATGCATGGTTAGATTATTAAACAGGTCAAATATGTCAGCTAATGCTAATGCGTGGTTCGATTATTATCAGTACATCCATCCCACAATTAATCAGAATAAGGCGTCATTTGGAAATATGATAGCAGATTATGCTATTTACACCAATCGTATCATTGTCAGAATAATAATGGAATGCATCTGTGCATGGAAAATGTTTTGTAGTCAATGTTACACAGGGCTGCTTAAATAGCTGAGTAAGTCGGTGGTGTGAACACAGATACTCATTGTTTTGCCTTCATTACACTGTAATTGGATTTTTGGCATTCATGTAAACATCTGTAAACTGTTTTGTGTTGTGGAAGCATCAGTGCGTGTAGAGCTGCTACTTTTGGGATACTTGTGGGCCAGTAATTGTACTTCATTAATAGTTGTTCTCTACTAATTAAACTTTTGACACAGATAGTCTCTGCCAAGGTCTACGATAGACCTTGGCGTAGACTCATTATTTAACTTTCTGATGTACAATATATCCTTAAAAGTACCCAATTGTAAATGCACTGTATTCACACAACTCAGAGATCTTATAATATATGCCTCGACTATGGAAGCCATTCCTGCATGCATTATTACAGGGGCACTTGGATTGTATGCGGTTGAAAGCGACATTACAAAAACGTGGTTGTTTGAACCCCAATAATAATGGTCCAATAATCCAGGCTGCATCGTAGGCTGAACAGTTAATGAAACATTGAAACCTCCTTTGACAAGTTTCGTGCAAACTGCATATAAGATGCAGCTGCTTCTACTTGGAAGACTTGATTTCAATCCAAAAACACAGTAATATGCAGTGCTCTGATTCTTCACACTGAACAAAATGGGCACACGTGTTGATTCCTGCATTCTGGAGTTTAGGGCAGATAGATAACCCAAAGTATACACTGACATATTTTCAGTGTATACTTTTGGTTTGGGTCATACTAACAGAAACAAAAACATACCTCTGGAATGGTTCATTGGGATTAAGTCTCCAACTACATGATACCAAGCGCTAAGCACGGGTTCTGTTGACAGCTGTCTCTTCTATAAGTCACATGTAGTGTACCTACTGGTTAAAGTGTTCCCAGGTAATCACGTCATGATGATTGCCTGGGTAGCCATGCCATAGCTTTCACTGTTATTTTTTGCAATGTAGTTTCTGCAAAGCAAAACCCTAAATATTTTTTCCAAACAAAAGTTAAAAGTTGTAAAATATATTTTTACATTGAATAACATAACTTTACTAAAATAACCACTGCATTAGACCCCTACGTTTAGGGGTTTAAACGATTTAAACTTATTTGCGGTAATATAATACTGCATATTGTAAAATGTGTATATCAACAATAAAAAAGAGGGATGAAGAGAGAACAATGGAATCAGAAAGAGAGCAAGAGAAACCGTGAGGGGGGAGTGCATTCGTCTCTTCCATCATCAGATTATTGGACATCTGTTTATGTGGCACTCGGTTCTCTGTTCTCAGACCTCTCTGCTGTTGACATAGCAACAGCAGGGGCCTGTTTGTATGCTAGATGCACACACACACACACACACACACACACACACACACGCACACAAAAGCTCTAATGGGCATTTGATCAAATGAGCATGCGCCACGCGCACACATCCGTTCCGTGGCTCAGATGTGCACAGTCATGCAATACTTTCCCACACAAACATGCTGATGCACGTTCGACGCACCCACAGTGTAGTAATGTAAAACATATGTAATGCCGCTCCAGACAGTCAGAGGAGCCTCCTAGAACAGAGAAAACAGTCGTGTAGAATCAGCAGGAGGGAGAAAGGTGGAAAAGGCCAGACATTTGGGGGGGATAACGGTAAGAAAATTAAAGACAACTAAAATGGTAATTTTGTGTGGCAAATAGACAGATAAAAAGTGAAGAAGAGAGAAAGATGAAAATGGAACAATCATTCTTTTTGGGGCGGTTCCAGGTATTAATGGAAATTGGTTGAAACTTACTGTAGTTTAGTTTTTAGTTTAGTTTTATTGAAATTCTTTAAACAGTCAATATCTGAGAATTATTCATTTTTGTGGCAAATACAAACATGCCTTTTAAAAACACACAAACTCCATTCCTTTACAATCAATTGTTTGTTCAAACCTAAACACACACAAAACATAATTAAATAATAAAATTGCGGTGTGTCTAATGTTGAGATTACAGTTCTTGGCAGTTAGTAAAATGTGATGACTACAGCCTGTGTTTTAGGTAGTCAATAGTCAAATTTATTTATAAAGCACATTTAAAAACAACTTATGTCAACCAAAGTGCTGTACAATCCAAACATCTAGCCAACTAAACATATGTATAGGACATGACAAACATAAACAGAACTTCCTACCCATTTGCAGACTCAAATGCTAAAGAAAAAAGATAGGACTTAAGGTGGGATTTTAAAACGTTACTGTTAGTAGAGGACCCAATATATAAAGGTAGAAGGTAATCCCATACAATGCTCTTTAGGGTGTTAAAATGCATTAAAACGGAGACTGCCTGCTGTCCTCCAGTTGGTGGGATATATAGATTCTAGATTCTACCACCTTTAAGTGTGGTCTTTGGTGGCTTGTCACTCAACATTAAATCCTATGTTGTTATTGTGATGAGTCTGTGAAAGTTACAGCTCAGAAAGCAGCCATTATGTTTTCTGTTGTTGTATCCGGCTTAATGTTATCAGATTGGCAACAATTCCAATTATAAAAGCCATCTCCCTTCTCTCTCTCTCTCTCTCTCTCTCTGGCTTTCTCACTTGTTCCTGTTGCTGTTACTTAGTCCATCCATTCTAAATGTTTTTCATTGGAAAATCAAATTAGCTGCAAATTGGCTATATTGCTCAGTGTAGCTATGCCTTCAGTGACCAAGACACACACACACACACAAATAAGCACAACTATGTAAGGTGATTACAGGCACACCGTTATCGCGCATGTATACACCCGCTACTTTCTTTTCACACCTTTTCAAAAAGCCCCAAATCTACCGTACAGATCACTGCATCTGCATTATCGATACCCAGCCATCGTTCATCTCGAAAGAGGACACATCCTCCTGCCTCCTGGGTTCCCTGAGCACACAGAACTGCATTAACTGGCTCAGGTTTCAGGGTAATGAGACCTCATGTCGCTGGCTAATAGCTGGCAGTGCCCTCCCTCTCGCACACAGGAAATCAATGGACAGCCATTTACACACTCCTAAAGCTCCTCCGAGTCCACTGGCCACCAAGCCGGGCATCAGCGGACATACAGTGTAGCAGGCATGGGAATGGTGCAGGGCAGAGAGACGGTAAAAGAGTATGGAATATTGGACAAAATAAGATATCGAGACAATACAGCAAGAAGTAATGGCCAAATTTGGACTCAATAGAGTGTCTCTCTCTGTGTGTCTATCTATCTATAGAGAGGGCTAGCTATGGGAGGGGAGAGAAAAGAGGCGAAAGAAGCAGAAAAGTGAGACAGAGACAGAGATGACAAGCTATGTATTATTCTGTACAAGAAGCCAGACCACTGAGAGCTGTTACGTTCCCAGAAGACCGGGATAAACGTAGGTGTATCTGAAAGCTAGAAAGCAGGCTGAGAGAAGAAAAAAAAACACCAGAGCTTACAGTACAGAATGGGCCCCTACGATGTGACAACAGATAAAGGGTCCATTCCCTTTGTCCCTGCTGGTCTCCTCTCTTTTCTCCTCTGCTCTGGCAGTTTGGACAGAGCCATTAAAAATTAATCTCCTCCAGATGCCAGTAAACTGCGTCACTTGCTGGCGGGAAGTCATGCCCCCCCCCCTACTGTTCTGGGTACTGAGGTTGGGCAGAGGATGAAACACCGGTCGCTAAGCTAGCTTGTTACCTACTGAGATGAATGGGTTTGTAAAGCTGATAGCAACCAAGCACATGCCTGCTATGTAATTCTCCTGGATGTAGGATATAATTCCTGAGGTTGAATATAACACAGGAGGTTGATGAATAGGGGGGTTTGGACTTTTGGAGACAGAGACATCGCTGAACATGGCAGTAAGAGTGAACCATCTTCATTATTCATGAATCCATAATAGCTGGAGATATAAGAAAAAGATAGATTAGATAAATGATAGCATGTAAAAGTATTATTATGATAATGGAATGGGCAACTAGCTGCTGACAGGGATTGTAACAGGTGATTTAAAACAAGTCAAGGTGTTAGTACACCACATCCAGCCTTCACTCACATATACAGAGAAAGTCATTTCCGATCAAATAGGAAAACATATATGGAATGTGAATTCTAATGGAAATCATGCTCTTTTTAATAAAATTAACCTACTGTCACATGACAAACAATGCACCGTAGTGTCTAATAAGCCTTTTGTGATGTGCTGGTTGTTCAGACGAAGCACACCATGGGAACTGAACTATAATAAGCTGGTTCAGACTAATTATGAGGTTTGAGGTCTTCAGTGGATACCTACCTTTGTCAAATTCACATTTACTTTGGAAAATAATTTTGGTTGAAACTGGTGAAAGTGTTAATACCATTGCCCTTATAATCATATTACTCTAAGCAAGCCACAGTGTGTTTTCCGGACATAAATATCTTTGCTTCACTGTATAGCCAGAGCTATCTCAATCCAATTTCACAGCTCAACTCATATTCCAGTTAGTCTACCACGACCCAATTTAGAGACAACTGCATTGAGGCAAACATGTTGTGCGCACGTGAAATAATCAGCCTTCTCATTAAGCCTCGCTTATTCTAATATATCATACTGTCCAGTGTGCTTCTAGTCCCAGAATTAGGAGTATCTCAAGGGATCTGTAGTGCGATACAAGGCTTCTAAGCAAAAGGATCAGGTTATCCAGGGACTGCAACCTTAGGAAAAAGGATTAGGCTATTTAATTTCCGATGTTACGATTTTCCAGTTATCACTGTAAAGCAGTTGCCGAGGCATAATATTGTATTAGTCTGAAAGAAGCCATAACTGCAGCCGCAGCCATAGTTGAAGGTTTTGATCTTCTAGTGTTATCGATTAGCCTCATGTAATAATAAGTTGTGCTGTTATTCTGTTCTGTTACTGTATGTTTTATGTTAACTACAACCTAATATCCTAATCTAAGTCCATATTATAAGGATTGGTTTGTTGTGAAACCGCTCCAATACCAAAGAATCTACATGGGATGTACTTATAGGTGTAGACCAGTACTCATGGACTGCTTATTTTATCAGCTTTCTAAGTAGGCCTAAAGCATATAGCATAAGCACCACTGGATAAACCACTGCACGAATTCAAGATGAACATGCAATATTTAGCCACAAAGATAATTACAGAAGTTTAATATAATTTGATTGGATAATAACATTGGTACTGTAAGTACTGTACATCAACAAACAAAATGGCAGACTTTCAGGAAATTGATCATTTGTTACAAACAGTATGTGTAGCTCACTATACTGTAACGTGCATTAAAATTGTGATTATAGACACTCAACAGAATGTTAACCCCTCCCACGTACTGTATGTATGTATGATCATTTAACCAATGATGCAACCCAAAACAGCTAGCCTAGTAGAACAGCCGGCTGTACAGTCCAACATCCTCACTCTTAATCTTTTCAAGTGTATGGCGACCATTGCTTTTCCATCTTCTCGGACCATAACCTTAAAATGCCATAACCGCCAAAGAAAGGTTTCCAGGCATTTTAACCCAGGGATTTTCTGTAGCCCCTGGTGCTATTATGGCCTTTTGGCATTCTCTCAACACCTGTGGCCTTCCTTTTCTCCAAACTGCATTGTTTCGTTCTTCACACATGTCTACTTGTCCCTTCGCATTCCTTTTCCAAGCTTAAAAGCTTAGCAAAAAGAAACAAAGACATCATTTTGAAGGACCTTGAGTTCTTTGAGTCCATTCCAACAGCTCTCTTTTCTCTTCTGTACACACGCACACGTGCACACACGCCCACACGCCCACGCATGCAAACACAGTCATACAAACACAGTCATACAAACACAAACACAAAAAAGAAACTCTAATGAACAATGGGAAGGAGGCTGGAAGAGGAGAGAAGACCTTGCCACATCTACATTAGCTAAAAGACATTCCATGTGAAGCACAGCCTTGTATTGGCTATATATATTGGCTATTGGCAGATTTTGTGTTGAATAGTGAAATGTTTTGAAGGCCTCCTTATTATGCTTATTATGCTAAAATATAATGACTAAAAATGACTAAACTGATCTATTATGTTACAGTATGGGTCAAATTGGCCTGCACTGTGTACATATGTCGAGAATGTGTTAGTATTGGAAAATGTAACATCTTCTTTTACTGTCAGTTTGTTGGAGCTCATTTTTGTGCTTTTCTCTATGGCAAAATCTGCTTCAGCCTTGAGAAGTGTGGGACAGCTAATTTTTATAATAATTATAATTAGATCAGTAGATCATTAGCACCAGTAAACAAAATAAAAACATTCATATCAACACTACACTGATTATTTTGTGTGATGCTACATGTTAGCATATATAAAGCATAGATAAAAGCATGCAGGTCAAATTGACCCACAGTCATCATGGGTGTACATAAAATACAGTAAACACATTCAACAACATATCAGTGTGTGCAGAGATCACACATAAGGTCATGACCCTAAATGAGGAAAAGTCAAAATATTTCAGTAAGAAATTAATAATAAATGAATAGGTATTTGAGAAGAATCAAAAGTAGAAACGGGTCAAATTGAATCGCAACATAATATGTTGGTTATTTATTCACCTCAACAGTACGAAAAAGAGAGAAAAAATCACAGGTGTCGCGATTCAATTCAAGTCAACCATTGCTTTTCTTACACTGCCATCTTGTGGTAAAAGGTCAAATTGCACGTCAACTTGCCCAAACGGTTGACTCTTCAGGGCAAAATTAAACACAAATTCTTCACTAATTTGATCTAAATTCAGTTATTCTGACCTTTACTCAAGTCCTCCCCCAGGTTTTAAACTCTCATTTAATAGATCCTGTAAGAGCCAATAACAAATTATTGTTACTATACAATAGGCGTCTACTAAATTATCCTATTATCCTATTATTATTTTAGTTAACATGTTTGTAAGTACCTAAGACCCCTTCCACACACACGCATATTCACCTCTGACCTTTACCTGCATGACTCACTGTGGTCCACAAAGTATGTTCCAAGCCTGAATGAAATAGCTGGCTGACGGGAGTGTTCTTTTCTGACTCATAAATAGAATAGCCTTGGTATGAGCACAGACTATATTCAGACAATAACACAGGTTTTGACTCATACTTTTTGCAGTATTTGAGAAGTTATTATATTTTAGATTGCTGTTCCTAACTTATTTTACCTTGTTTTCTTCACATGGGTACTTTGAACTCCTTATAGGTGTCCCCTCAACACCTTGACCCCTAAGACCCACCCGTACAAGCGTCTGGAGGGTAATGTAAAACGTCTATTGTAAAGCGTCACATACATATGAAGAAATATCCACACACTCAAACCTGTGAAAAAAAATTGTTTTTAATTTGCAAGCTTTTGGTCAGAGACCTATTTCAAGGCATGAAGAGGCAGCAAATGAATGCAGCAGTGCAGAAGGTTAAACCACAGCGATGAATTAGCCTTAATGCAGGACACCTGTGTCAATCAATTGAGCTTGAATGGCTAAGCATCAAGGGAATTGTAGTCCTAGATTTAGTGGACTGCCAGTTAAAGCCACAGTGCCCACAGAGACAGTTAAGAAACACTAAACATCTCAAATATACAAAAATAAACACAAACGGAATACACAGCAATAGAAATTAATGCTATGTAAAGCACCCCTCTAGAATGTTTTTTCATAGTGTATTTATTAGTTCTATTTTCAGTTTAATCATTGCCCATTAAAATGCATTTTGAAACATTTGTAGAATTTTTCAAGCAAATACATTTTTCCAGATTTTTCCAAAGGTGGATTATTCTGCTATTTTATTTGATCAGGCGTCGTTGTCTAGACCCATTTTACTTACTGTTATTCACATAGACAAATGGTGCTTTATTTAACTTTTACAGTAAGAGACGAGTCCTGACTTTATGACGATAAGACATCTAGGATGATACCGTCTTGTCACCCCCAGCTAGGTCAATAACACGTTATCCAGCAGAGGGCAACATGATTCAATAAATACAATACAGAAGCTCAATGAACTTGAAATTAACTTGTTGAAATACTAAAGAAATGTGCAAGTTTTTCAGTATAAGGACGAGCATGAAGCGCGTAATGACAGTACAATTTATGTTTTGTTTTTCGCTAGTTGGAAGGCAATGCTGTTTTGTGCGATTTGGGATGTGGCACAAATTGGTCTACAGTAGCTACTTGGTAATTTTATGAAGGTATAGAATGCATCTTCCCCACCCCCAGATCGTACTTATGTCCAATAAGAACATGTAAATCATATGACAAAGGTTTATATAAATGATGATGAAATATTAATTATAAGCATAGGCCTATGTGACAAGTACATAACGCATTCTCTTGCGCGCAAGTTCAAGATCTAAACTGTCCCACAATGAGTGAGCGAGCATGTGTCATACTGTAGGAGAGAGAGAGCGAGGGAGGTAGAGACGAATCGATCAACAAAACAACTGGTATCGTCTCTGATTTCTTAACAGTCCAGTCTATATTTGCAACAACGCGTGCGTGCGTGTGTCTGACCCAAGATTAAAAAAAACGTAGCCTACGGTTGTAAGCTCTGCATCAGCTACGTGCATTTAGTAAGTGGTTACAAGAGATAATCACTTTGAACGGGACCAGTCGTGTGGTGGCTGAAAACTGGATGGATAGCATCAACACACCTCGGAATTTGGGATGGCTTAGACAGTTTTACGCTTTCAGTTTTGACTACAGTCACGATTCCACATTGACCACAGTAGAAGAATACATTCGACCTGGGTGTCATCTACAGTGGTTTGACCTACAGTAGGCTACTCTACCGAGTGACAAGAAGTCACGTTTTGAATGGGTTTAGACATTCCCTCAATTTGCCTGGATGGGATGCACAGTTAGTTTCATCTGTTGTGAAGACGATTTTCTGCAAATGCCTGTTTACCAATATGAAGAGAAAACGAAAGAGACACTGATTAAGGTAAGACATAAATGCACAATGTAGGTTTTCTAGGAAACAAACAGTTCAGGTTTGAACTTGAACAATATGGGGGTGTTTGTGTCGACAGTGGTGCTTGTTTGTTTTGAATGTTTCAATGTTTTTGCTAGTTCGTCAGGCCCTACTGTACTTTTACAGTAGGCTACGTGCACTTGCATGTAAATACCTTCAGTTTCTAAACTGCATTTAAACTAAAATTGCAAGAAAAACAATTCCTTCAGAATATCAAAAATTTAAATGCAAATTGGACTTTTTAACATCTAATTTCAGTAGTCGACACCTTGCTTTGTATTGGAATAGAAGTACTTTTGATCACTCCTACAACTAGGGTAGCCTACTTGCCATAAATGCACTGCCACAGGCAACACTAAAATTCCAAGTTCAGTCATGCTTGCCCTCCTTTTAAAAAGACGGAACCAAACACATCCTTAACAATGATCAAAGCACTTAATGACTTGATGAAATTAAAAATGTTGCCTCAAAATTTCCATCACTTGTTGTTGGCTGTTATCGTCTGAAGTGTTTGGCACTTCTGAGTTCTGCCAGTGGGTCCTGTGGAACGTTGACCTGTAAATTGTGCCCACCATCTAGTCAAGGTTGTTAACTGCATTTCTTTCTTTCAATGCAGTCAGGCCAAATATGACTTTCTCAGGCTTCACCGTTACAACAATGACAGTTCAAATATAGATACGTCTGGGTTATCCTCTTTTATTAGGTTAACCAGTGAGGGTTTTCTGACGGTTCGCATGCTTCTCATCAGCATTGACATTGACATTGTTGTGCTTCACACCCACAGTTGACAACATTCACACACGGGATCTCGCCAGTCCAACCACAGTCTTCCATCTCTAGCTCTGCTGGAGCTAAGTGGGGTTAAGTGCTTAGCCACCGGGGACTTGAACAGTAGTTTTTGAGTGATGGAAGATATTTACTGATATGCTTTTTCCTGGCAGGGTTTCACAAGACACTCCAGGGATTTGACCTGATCTACCTTTAAGTCTCTAAAGATCAGACCTTTGTCCAAACTCTGCATTTTATCAACATTAGAATAATAAAAGTATTCCACACAAATGGCTTGATATAAATACACCAAAATAAAATCTAGCCAAAACATTACTCATAATAAAGAGAACCACAGCATAATTCATCAGTGGCAGTTCTGCAGTATTCAAGCCAAAAAAAATGGTAATCATTTAAATGTAAGGATGTATCAATTTCATTTATGGTCCCAAAGGCACCTCGGAACACCTTCCCTGACTTGCAGAGCTGTCTGTCTGCTGGTTCTACAGACAAGCCTGCCACCAAGACGTATGGGGTTATGGCACAGAGAGTCGTGGGAGATGAATATCACACCATACCGGTGATGTGGTTGGTGTTAAACTGTGGAAAACGCGGTGTCTTAAGTGAAGTAACAGTAAAGTGTAGAAAGTAGTCAATGCATTTAGAATACTCGTAGTCAGGGGCTACCCTATAATACATTTGCTTCAAGAGCATGGCCCTACTAAGCAGTAAGTAAGGCTTAAGATGACATCAATTATTATCATTATTACAGTATACTCAGTTAAGTTAAGTCAAGTATACATTAGAGGAACAGATATCTCGCTCGACACTGACGTAGACAACTCTCACTCTCGCTACAAAGAAAACAACCTCACATAAATAGGATCAGTACAATAACACTCTATGTACAACATTTCTATACCGAGTACATATGTACACCACTGTATGTATGTGTTATGAGTGATGTCAAGTACATTGGTAAGTTGTAATCTTGTTCATATACTGTATTATTAGGTTGAGAGGTCATATGCCAGCATCTTTTTAGTGTACCCGTTGTGTTTTCTGTCATGCTTATATTCACGCCAAGGGTCTGCTCAGGCGTGTGATATTGCTTCCTGTATTGTTGCTCCTTGTGTGTCTGTGTGTGTGCACGGCTGTGTCTGTCCTAAATGGAGAGGTTTTAACACACCTCTCGGCAACATTCATGGGGCCCATGGCTCAGGACTTTGAAGAGCGATAACAATCAGCCCGAAAGTAAAAACCCCTATCTAAACCAAAGAACAAAACCTAGACTTTGATCCAGATTGGGGGAAGGGGGTTTTCGGATCAGCGTCAGGAAGTATGCGCACTATGTGTTTGCGTCTAGGAATTTAGTATGTTTGCAATACACAGGTGGAGAGAATAATGTCTAGGCCCATGTTGAGTTGTGGGCTTGCCTGACATCTTCGAGACAGCCATAATATTGGCGACACACAAACATTATATAGAGACATTATGGAGACATGGCCTTTGTTCCTGAAATCAAACATTGTAAGTCCATATATAACTGGGATACATTAGGGAATTACTTTATTATTGCTGAAGTGAAATGCCATTGTCTAGCTTGAAATGTAATTTGTTGAAGATTTTTCATAGAAAGATTTGTTTTGGTGTAATAATAATAATAATGATAGCGACCGTTAGCTTGTATTCAAGGTAATGCAAATAACAGAAAAATCAAGATATTTAAATGCTGAGCTGAATTTGACTACTTCATACGTCATATTAGTTTTACTCCAAATCGGAACACAAAAAAAGTCTAAACAAGGGTGCGAAGTCTAGCGAGGAATTTACCAGATGCGTTTATAAGGCCCAAATCACTCCCGTTCTCAGAAAATAGGCCTCATCTTATTTTAATGGCTGTCAAGCCCATGTCTCTATCCTGTGTTTCTGAATTCCCACCAATGTGTCAGACGGGGGGGGCTTTCCCGGGGATTTGAAGATTTTCTATTAAGGTATGCGGTGAACTGAAAGTTACCTGCTGTCCTGTATTGCATTCCAGCGGCTGCTTTTGCTTTGGGGAAACAGTGTGTCCTCTGTGCTGCGTCTCCAGGGAGGCCTATCATTTCACTCTTACCTGCCAGCGCTGACCCGCACATGGGCCCTGGAACAAGACCCTCTCTGTGTGTTCCCGCAGGGAAAAAGTGCCCGATGTGTGCTTGACCCCTGCGAGCGGGTTTAGATGCCTGAGCAAAGTTAACCCCAATCGTTTTACCTTTTAGTGCCCGTGCACACAGGAATTTAACCCTCCTGTAGACGTTTCCGCATGGCACACAGCGTTTCCTACAGAGATCTTCTAAAACCACTGCTTGTCTTTATCTTGAAGACTGAGCTGCTTTTCACAATAAACCATGTTTTTGCTTTGTGAACAGGACAGATGTGGGTATGATAAAGTGTTGCCATTTTGAGTATTCAACGTACTCAACCCAGTAGGAACATTATTCTTATTGTGAAAGAATGTTACTCTTCTTTAAAATGCACATATTTTAGCTTCTTGCTGATCATAGAGATTATTTGTGCTGATTTCCACACAGTTTATACAGGACTGGTTGATTTCATATACTGTATGTGGCCTATATGTTTTGGTTTGACTTACTAGACTTGAAGTAGGCTATTAAGCCCTCCTGAGGAACTCATTGGGTTTTACATAGTAGAATGTAGTGTAGATTGCATCAGTTCGCTATCTGTCTAACCTAAACCAACTCTTAAACAATTTTGGTGCTTATTAACTGTTTTTGACTGATCCGATTGCATTTTTTTTATTCACTATACAGCCAAATGTTCTTCTAAAGATTTGAAACCCCTACCTGCTGTAGAGGCAAAAGCTGGTTTTGAGAGAAAATCTTACACTCGAAGCCAGCGCCTAGCATGTAATCGGCTGATGTCCGTGAGCCCTTTATCCATTTTGAAGTCAAATCCCTTTACTTTTAACAGTTTGTGGTCAAAGGATATGTGAATCCGATGAGCGGATATTTCTTTTACAAATAGCCTTTCAAGACGTGACTGATCCAGCGTTGCGATGCGTAAAGCTTGCCACAAAGCCTCTGGAACCGGAAGATAATGGAATACAAAAGGCGTTGAGTGTCGTTAAGTAGCTTTAATTCACTTGGCAGTGCACAGTGGATAAAATTACCGCCGAAATGATAGATTAAGGCCCAGGGCAACTGTATTTTCCTCCCGGGGTCATGGTTGTGTGCCCCTTTTCTTGGAATGTAAAATAGTGGCTAACTTTTAGCTCTGCCTAAGACCTTGTGGCATTAGTGCAACATAATACACTCCTATTAGTCCTATGCCATCCAGTTCCCATCTCTTTGTGTGCCAATGAATGTGCCCTTTATGCTGCAGTTGTGTTGATATTTCTCTAGCTACTGTTGGGGGATTTTCTTGTCTTCTTTCTACTACATGGCAGGGCGATGTGGCATGCGCTCTTGGCAACGTCAAAATCCCACAAAGTCTCACTCTGGGGGCCCATGGTAGCCATTCAAAACACATCTGAGTGATGGACAGAAAGCTTGGCTCTCCCATGTTGCATCCCCTTCACCCTACAAAATGAGTTTTTTGTCGATATTTGTGGCCGGTCGCTTTTCCCGGGGTCTTTTCCACCGTGGTCGGATGCCGCAAGGCTTCAAGGGTAATTACTGTGACAGTGAAGCAGAAGTTAGTCTAGCCTACCCAGGTCACCCAATCATGTTTTCATCATCGGCAAATGTTTTTCTTTGGGGAGGTAATAAATCCCCCCCTTTGACATGCTGCATTTACTCTGAATACACACAGGAAGAAAGAGCCCCGTTTTTTTTTTCTCTCTCCATTTTGCACCGATGCTTGTAACAAGCCTAGGCAGATCATTGTTGCTTGTCCTCACTGTTTAAAAAAAAAAAAAGGATAGGTTTGCATACTTACTTGCATACCACCGTTGAGGAATTTCATAGGTATTTGCAATGGAATGTGGCGTCTCGGTGGACTGTGAGGGGCAAAATGTAAAGGGAACAATGGGTTTTAACAAAGCGTTTTGTCCAGTAAATGTACGAGCTAGTCACAGTCATGCCCCCTTGCAAAATGGGTTCTCTCACAACACTAAGACCAGAGCAGAGATCAGTGCCATGAATATAAACCGTCAGGGTCTCACAGGCACATCTGCTGAACTCTAACTCTGGCGTCTATGCTCCTGAGTCCTCTACAGTTCCACCGTTCACGGGCGGCACAATGGAGAAAGCCTTATCGCCCCATTATTTTTAGCATGCTGGGAGTGGGAGCCCAGTGTCCCACCATAAAAATACTGGACATGTGTCCCGCGCTCCCAACCTGATCCCCGTTAATGAGCGCGAGTGTGTCGCACCCTGAACGACGGGCAGGGTGCGACACACTAATCAAGTCACACTGCTGGGCCTGACCCAGGGCATTTGTTGCACACGTCTGAAAGCCTGCACATGAATCCCCTGGCATGCCACACATTCATGCAGGCCTCCCTGGTGTATTTACAGCACAGCGCTCTGCTGTGCTTTTATAGGGGAACCCCTCTAAAATGTTGTAGTAGTAGTAATAATAATAATAATAATAATAATAATAAATACACAATTAGCCATAGGTGAATAGGCAGAATCATTTTATGGCAATAGCAATCTGCATAATGTTAGCTTGCTAATAAAATAATGCACCAAATCATTGATAGACATAATAATGTTTTTACAACATTTTTATTTCTATTGTATTAATAAAAAAATTAATATTGTATATTAATTTTGTATATGCTTAATAAGTAATAAATATAATTATATTCCTTAATATTATTATACTCTATTACTTAATAAGCAATATATCAAATGTGTATGGTAATACCGTTAATGTTGATAATGCTTAATAACAGAGAACCTGCTATCTGTTCAGAAAGGTTCAGAACCTCTTGTCAGAGATTAAAATAATGTATCTGCAAACACTGTAACCTGATAAAGTACCTTGAAACACCAGTAGATGTCATTTAACAAGCTGCCTGCAGTGGTTTTGTTATCAGGCAGTTAGCAGCTCCGTCCTTTTGTCATGCTGTTCCTTATCATTTCAGCTGATAACATTCCTTTATGTGGCACTTTACATTTCGAGGCCCTCCATTAGATCTATTGTCAAATTGCTTGATCGTCTGGCAGCCAAACCTGTGAAACCAGGCTGGGACTATAAAAGTCACACCATTTGACAGAGAGCGCACCCATTGTTCACTGTGGAAATCCTATATATCGAGATGATGGAATCTTTACAATGGTCTACATTCTCTCAATTTGGTTTTCCATGGCATGATTACAGTATATGCGCGAGGCAAATACGGCCTACATAACACTGTTTGTCTTCATGGTGCCCACAAACTTCTGAGGTTGTAGGCAGTGGGCAGGGATGTGCAGACATGAACGTAACTCTAATAGTAAATTCAAAACTATTATCATTCTTATAAGATAGGTTACACATGGTAAAAACAACAATATACACTCCTTGATTGTGTGATTGCGCTACCAGAGACCCAAATTCCCACCCCACCTTAGAGTTTATGTTTTAAAAACACAACCGGACGGTAGTAGGGAAAGGGGTAGAGAACTGTGGAAGCCGAATGGCTGTAGAGAGAGAGAGAAAGCGCAATACCGTGGTCATGTGATGCCTACCGCGGTGTTTAGAGAGCCAGAGAGCCATTCGGTGACTATGCTCCTGAGTCCTCTACAGTTTAATTTTTAGCATGCTGGGAGTGGAAGCCCAGTATCGAAGCGTAAAAATACGCCATGTGAACTAAACTAAACTCAAGAATAGAGTGTAAACTAAGCATATAAGAAATATTTCTTAACTACACCAATATTGTGCATGGGAAACAGTTTGTTCCGATAGAAAAGTATTTATGAAAGATTGCTGTTGGTATTTTTCTTGTCTAAACAGCCAGGAAATGTCTTAGTCTGAAGCTCATAAGAGTGTGAAGTTGTAGTCTTGGTTAATATTCAAGACATGTACTGTAAAAACATTTATTTTCGGTGAATCTGTTAATTACACCAACACGTGCTTGTGAAACAGTTAGTGCATGAAGAAGACATCGTTATAAAGATGGCTAATTTCAAAGCACTCCTGGCATATGGTCATACAGAAATAGTCGACACGCCCACAAGATGAAAATGAAGTAGTACTGTAGGCGTAATAGGCTCTTTCGATGTCAAAACACAAATGTGCTATTTATTATTACTGGACATTTCGACCATTTAATTATTATTTTTTTAAACCAACAAGATAATCGCATTATAAACTCACCATCCTCCAGTGGTCTTACTGTCTGGACTTGCACATGCATAAATAACTACCTTGCAGCTCGTAGCTGCAAGGTAGTTATTTATGCCGTTGGCCATTCAGGGGTTGTGTAGTGATCTGACGTGTGGCTGCCTTAACAGCAAAGGATAACTGAGTTCAAACGGAAGCACACATTTTTACCTCAGTGGATAAAAATCGTTACCTGGGCCGACATGACTCTACGGAAGAGGATTAGGGCCATGGTGAAAAATGTATTTGAGTTCTGACTTTAATCTCAGAATTCTGACTTTAAAGTCAGAATTCTGACTTTATTCTCAGAATTCTGACTTTAAACTCAGAATTCTGACTTTAATCTCAGAATTCTGACTTTAATTTAGGAAGTATAGGCACCTGTAAACTGCTGTCATGTGAGCCGGCGTTCGTAAATAGACGGTCACGCCAGCCTGCGCGAGTA
>JAOEHI010026709.1:6844-22934 GCA_025447815.1 Percopsis transmontana
AGGTCCTTTCTCATACTATAATTCTATTCTGTGAAGGCCTGTAAAGGCCTATAATCATACATCTTTTCAACTGAGATGTTTGTGACTCGTTTGCGTCCCCAATGCCACTGTCTCCACAAATACAATTACAAAAGTTGCAATCAGGTCATTTAGCAATACCATTTTGTTAACTATTATTTAACTATCAAATTTCATTTGGATAATTTCGTAATCCAGCATTTGTACTGTATACATTTTCACCGAACATCTTCTTATGTTATACTGAATTTCATATACGGGTTTGCATGAAAGCACAAGTCCTTTGGTGTAGAATATTCTGTACATTGGACAGCCCCTACGCCATCTCCCCGTCCATGCTGTCATGCTGTAGGCAGTGGACCCTCCTGTATCTGAGCTTCATCCACTGACCCCTCAGGCAGGTGCACGGTTATAGTGCAGGCCCGGATGCCACCTAGAGGCTCCAGAACATTGAAAACTCGATCCCACATGTCCCGCTCCGGATCGTACCGCTGCACGATGTCCACCATGCACCTGCTGTTCCAGCTATACCCTCCCACCACGTAGATCTGGCCTTTAAACACCGTCACCCCGACGTCACTCTGTCCGCGGGGCATGGCGGCCACCGCCGTCCACTGGTCTGTCTCGGGGCTGTAGTACTCGCAGGCCAGGACATCGTCGTAGTCGCTGCTCCCCCGGAAGTGGTTCCCGCCCATGACGTAGAGGCGGTCGCCCGCGGAGCACATGCAGTGCAGGCCCCGGAGCTCGGTCATGTCCGCCCGCCTGCTCCACTCATCAGTCGCAGGATCGTAGCACCAAAGCTCTTTCTGGAAGGTGTCCCTGGTGATACCGCCTGTCAGAGAGGAAGGCAGAAGCCACAAAGTTTAATTTTACCTGTTTACAAAGCTTTAGCTAGAATACAACTAGGCTAGAATACAACTTTGATTCCAACAATTCACTTTAGGATCAAGGGAAAATGGGTAAATGGCGACAACTTTACTTGTTTACAAAGCTTTGTAAACAAATAAAGTAAAATTCATGTAGTACGTATGTAACCAGTTGAGTCTTGCCCCAGACTCGAACCGGGATCCCCAGCGCGGGAGCCGGACGTTTTAGCGAGGGACGCTGAAACCCAATGGACTCTGGTGTTGGTCGCTAGCACGTCTCTTAAGGTGTGAAATTGTGCTGTTAACCGGAGTGTGCTCATATCTGGAGTTTTTGAATTTTGCTCTGTATTATCCTACACAGAACAGTACATTTACAAGCATGTACTTTTATGCTTCAACAGGAGTAAAATTATTGAAATGGTACTTCAACTTTTACCAGAGTATTTTACAGACAAGTATTTGCACCAACAGAAAAATTAGTGTAATTCTACCACCTCTGATCTGGTGTCTGGATGCATCTTTCATGGGAAAATGGCAACAAGCAGTGCACAGGTGTATCTTAACAGCAGGGGTCCGAGTATAAGCGCCACCTTTTCCAATATCCTGCCCTTACAACGTTCAATTTCAAAGTGATTTACCACTTGTTTAATTCCGTATGGTTTCTGGTGGAAAACTCCTTAAATTGGAGCAGGAAATGTTAGGAAACATTGTGTGATCACTGTGAAGCAGGTTTGCAATTGCTTAGTGCAATAAATTCTTAGGACTAGGGTTGTCGTTTGGGTATATTTATATATATATATATTAGGTTCAAGCCCCAGAGTCGGCTTACCTGTAAGCATCCTTGAGCAAGATGCCTAACCCCTACCTGCTCCATGTAATAGAACCTTGTAATCTGCTAAATGCTGTAAATGTAAATGTAAATGTATATTTGTGTATGATATACCAAAATATGATAAAGTCAACTACAGTTCACATTCACGTTAAATTCAAGTGAATAATAACACACTGGTGGAACTTTTGCTGTTATGGGTAGTAGACACTGACTACCTCCATTTGCGGAAGTGCAAATAGTACATTAATTCATCTTCTACCCACTCTACAACCTTGTATTTGAAAAATAAAGTGTGTTGCGTCGGAGCAAAAGGATTTCTGGGTCTGAGATAATAGAGCGCTGTGGCCATTCTAACTCAGTCTTCCTTACACGCCTACAGTGGAAACTACCTCGCCTCATGAACCAGATGAGCCCAGCAAGGCTGATCAAACTGCAAGACAGGTCCAAACACCCTCTCATTCAGGCAGCATAGAATAACAAAAAGCCTTTGTCAAAGGATATTTTTTTGCTGTTCCGAAATAGTTATCACATACATTAGCATCACATACCATGTAGTCACTCCCACAGAGATAACCTCATTTGATTTTGTCTGTGCTGTGCTCTTGACTAGATTAGACTAATCTTCCCACGTCCTCAACAAATTATTTTGAGAGCTGGGTTTGTGTATTGTCCCTGAGGAAAAAATAGTTGGGTAGGGTAGTAACAGATTACATGTAATCAGGATTAAATAATAAGATTACAAATAACTAATAAATAAGTATAATCAGATAAAATTTGAAATAAATGCATTATTAGATTATAGCTACATTGTCAAGGATTATTCGATTATTTTTGATTACATCTTTAAAATATGTCAATTTTAAAATGATTAAACTAAAATGATTTTTCATGATAACCAAGGCTATTAACTCATGTAAAGCAGATCTGACATACAGGGTTTATTCGAAAAGTGCTCCACTGTGGCAACATATTTACTGCTTGACAGATGGACATTTTGAACAAGTGCTCCTGTTGTTTCGCAATAGCAAACTCCTCCCTGTGGCCTTTAATTAAAAAACATCAGCAACAAAAACGTAACCAGAATAGAACGGTACAGTACACCCGTAGACGTTTATGGCCGCATGTTTTCGTAAGGGTGATTTGATTGGACCGATTCTAAATGCCGAATATGTTCTACTGTATGTTAAAGTAAGTTACTCCTCTCAGGTTGCCAGTTATGTTAATGGTGACTTGACAAATTTAAATTTTTGTTTTTTTAACGATGATTTATGGATAATGGAGTTTTTAAATTCCTTTTTATTTACATTTAAAATCGACGATGAACATTTTGAGTAAATGCCCGTTAACCCATTATTTCTCGGCACGCTGTGATGAATACCTGCGCGGCCAATAGAAACGAGGCACGGAAGGAAAAATAGAGGAAAAGTTAATATTGTGTCCCTGAATTATTAAACAAATGTTTATGCTTGAAAACACGTTTCAAACCAAGTAGGCATATCAGGTATGTTTTAACAATCACGTAGATTGCATGTACATGGGGGCAGGATAGTGGTCTAGGTGTTGGACTGCCAGCCGGAAGGGTTATGGGTTCAAACCCCAGAATTGTCCTACCTGTAAGCATCCTTGAGCAAGATGCCTAACCCCTACCTGCTCCATGTAATAGCATCATGTAATTGTAAGTCGCTTTGGATAAAAGCATCTGCTAATTGTAGGTAGGCAATACTTGTAAGCCTACATGATAAACATAGCTTAGACAGACAGATGCATCTAACTTAATGACATATTCCTACTAGCAAAGAAGTAGTGGTGAGTGCAGCACATGCCAGGGCCTTGAGGGCTCCTCTTGTGTTACAAGAGCAAATTCCTCCATGTGGCCTTTGATTTAAAAAACAGCAGCAACAAAAACACACAGCACCCTACATTTAGAATACACACACCTGTAGTTTGTGCCAGTACTGTTTTTATAAGGGTAATTTGATCTGACCAACTGTAAATACTGTATTGGCATTGAAAATGTAGTATAAGGTGCAATATTTTCAATGTTTGATTTGGAAGTAATCGTAAAAGTAATCCACCTCATAGCACTATAACAATCCTTATTCTATCCTCATTTCCTCCCTTATTAAAAAAAAACAAAAATTCCTTTTTTCTACTCTTATATCAGCTCTTAGAATATTAAGCACTTTGCCGTTAGCAATTATAGACTGAGCGAATGATAACTTTTGAGTAATGTTCTACAAACGCATCGTTTTGGATATAAGCGTCTACTAAATTCTGTAAATGTAAATGTAAATGTGATCCAAAAGTATTCAGATTAGATTAGATCAGATTAGATTAAGTGAACCAACCCTTTTAACTACTAACTAACATACAAACGGACTAAATTCAGTAGCTGGCTCATTAAAATAAATGTTGCATTGGACTGATTTGTATTTTCATGTAAAACTTCCTTCTGCAGTCTGAGCACATAAAACCAACACAATAACGCTTTTGAGCGCTGCAGGTTTTATCCTCATTTGAAAAGGTTTGACCCACTTCAACCACAGGCCTTTGTGTTTCCTGAGTCCTGTTCTCGAAATGAGAATCTTATTTCCCATCCAAGGTTGCTAAGAGACCACCTCAGATAAGAACAAGTGAAAGCCTGCTATGAACAGGAAGTGTTCTAAAATAGGTCAACTAAAGAGCATTTGGTTTTCTAGCTGCTATGCTATATAATGCTTTCTGTTTTATGCTAAAAGAACAAACAATACTAACAATAATATAACTATAATACTTAGTTTTCACAGTACCCGAGACATACATCAGGTCCCTATGCACGGTGCCAGCATGTCCGTAGTGGGGCTCCACCATGTGTTTCACAAACGTCCACTCATTCTTCCTCAGGTTGTAGCATTCCACCGTGTCTGAACAGATCGCAAGAGAAACATGCGTGGAGATGCAAAGCTTTACTTTAACTATTTAGAGAACAGTTTTATTAATACCGTCACATTCAGGGCCTGACTTCATCTACAACCGTAGTAGCGTAGTAGGCTGTTGCCATAGGGTATTACTCAAATTCCTCAGTCTGCAGATCTATTAAATGCTCTTTTAAAAATGAACCGGCATCCATACCAATTTCCCCTGATGTGTTCCTGCCGCCAACAGCGTAGAGCTTTCCCTGGAGAGCGCTGAGGTGAAAGAAGGTCCTCTTCTCGTTGAGTGAGGCTACCTGAAGCCAGGTGTCAAAGCGCGGGTCATAGCGGTACGCGCTATCAATCGCCGTCTTACCTTTGGTGTCGTAGGTGCTCTGGCCTAAGAGACGAAAAAGTACAAAAGAATGTGGTCAGTATAATAATTGTTCAGCCTTTGTCCTGTATAAGTAGGGGGCAGGATAGTCTAGTAGGGGGCAGGATAGTCTAGTGGTCTAGGCGTTGGACTCTCAGGTTCGAGCCCCAGAGTCAGCTTACCTGTAAGCATCCTTGAGCAAGATGCCTAACCCCTATCTGCTCCATGTAATAAAACAATGTAATTGTAAGTCGCTTTAGATAAAAGCGTCTGCTAAATGCTGTAAATGTATAATAACTTCAGTAGTGTGGCTTGGATTTACTACTAGCTTTTTACATCAAACTTTATTTATATTTTTGTCATTCACGTTTGTTTATATATACGCATATCTTTATTTATTTCCATATATCTTTATTTGAAAACCGCTGATCTACAGGTCAGGTAGTACTGGGCTACTTGAATGCAAACGTGTCCATCAGGCACTCTGACCTCCTACGATGAAGAGGAAGCCTCCCAGCAGAGCCACCCCGTGTTGGTAGCGTGGAACGTCCATGGGACACAGGGCCCTCCAGTGGCCGCTTTCCTCGTCATACAGCCTCAACTCCCGACTCACCACCAGCTGTTGCCTCATCACCCCGCCCAGAGCCAGCAGGTGGGTGGTGTCTGAACGGATCTTGGTCCGCTCGGTCTGCAGTGTCGGCTGCAAGTACGGCATCATCTGGTAGTTGCTTGCCTCGAGCAGCAGGTTGACGCACGCCGCGTTGGAGCGCATCACAGAGTCAGCTCCTTCCTCGTCCTCCTGGGAGATCTGGATCAGCTCGGTGGGGCTCATCAGCGGGAAGCGGATGTGTCGCATGAGCGTGTAGATGGAGGAGTGGCGCACGGCGGCCTCATGGTCCAGCCAGGCCCTGGCAATGCGGTACAGCTCCATCTCAGAGAAGCCCTTCAGGGAGTCGCTGGACAGAGCGTTGGCCAGACTGATCTCAGAGAGCCGCAGGTAGCAGCCGCTCTCCACCAACACTGAGAGGTTCTTGCTCACAAACTGGCCTGTTGGTTAAAGGAAACATTCATGTCATTCAAGACTATAAATGGATAGATGGATGGATATTTGCTTAGAAGGAGCTAAGAATTTAAAAAAGACAACAATGTCCAAAACCTTTTTATTTTATTAAGAGACTTTTGTGGCCCTGTTGAGCTTGGGGTTCTAGGTTGCACATTAAATCTATCTATTGAATCTATCGTAATTGTATCCTTTTATGCATTACTTACAGTTGGTATGGCCATCTCACCTATATTCACCTGGACATCCTCCAGGAGCAGGTCTGTGGCAATGCGCTCCACCTCTATGCAGTTATCAATTGTGATCTGAATTAAAGGACAAAGGATAAAAAAAAAAACACATTTCCAATTTTGCTGCCCTACTGTCCACCCACACAGGGGTTGTTGTAGACAATAATATGATATATTTGTTTATTTTAGCTGTAGTTGGCAGTACGTAGATTGTACAAAATGTGATTGTGGGCGGGGGGAGGACAAAGGGTTTTTAAATTAATGTTTCAATTCAGTAAAAGCCTTGACTGCATAAATTCCTTATCTGTCATAAATCTTCACACTGTGAGTATGTGTCATTGTTTCCCCAAAAGTGTTTCCTGTTTGCAAAAGATGCCTAGTTTAGTCGATGAGTCTTACCGTACGTTGTATATAGATGTAAGAAAACTATACAGTCAAGGGTACTAAAGTTCAGTATCTCTAAACGTTACTGTACAGAGTGTTCTGGAAAGAAGGACAACTTCTTTCTCCTTCTTGTAATTTACAGTATGTAGTCTATTTAACTGATCTAATTCTGGGCTCACTTTCCTTGTTATCATGTTTATTCTTTGTTAAGAGAGGTTGCTACATGTTGATAATTTAGCAATTCCTTTGCAATGTTTTGTAGATTACAAATTAACTGACACTCCACAATGTAGCAATACATTGTGATATATTATGTACAGAATTGTTTCTGGATAGTCTAGGAGGTAAATGTGAGAGAGTTACATTCGATGCATCTCGAGGCATTTCAAGTTATGATCTATACATTTATGATATACGCCCGTCCATATCAAAGGAGGCAGACTAAGAAGGCAACCATATTTAGACCCTCGCCACAATAGACCGTCATGTCAGTGATAAACCCCCTCACCTCACTGCTGAGTAGCTGGTTGCAGAAGCCCAGGACGGGCAGGACCTGAAGGAAGTTGGCAGCCTCCAGTGTGTCTTGTAGGTTGGCCATGGTGAGATTAACCTTCGAGGTGTAGATAAAGTCTATGATATTCGTTAAACCTGTTTTAGTGACCCCGTGCAGCTTGATCTCTCGCATCTCTTGCTCTCTCATTCCCCCTGAAGAAGAAGAAGAAGAAGAAGAAGAAGACGAAGATTTATATGGGTCAATTTGGAGGACTTGTGGATATTAAAGGCTCAGTTGTTCATATGATGAAGAGCTCTGTTCACCTTACATAGTCCTCTGCATGTTGCGAGACCATAACTCACCGGTAAACATGGCCTTGAAGTAGTCGCTGGCTGAGGCCATGATGACCCTGTGCACTGGGAAGGCATCGGCACTGTCTCCAGGCACCAAGATTACATCGCAAAGTGTTTCGTCTAGCCGGAAAACCTCAAAGCCCTTTTAAAAGTGTCACAAATGTTTGTCACAATAATTTATAATAATTTGCCATATGTGTAAGGTGTATGATACTGGTCACTTACATTTAGGTAAAGCATTTACGATCATGTTATGATTTTTGGAAAATTAGTTGATTACCTATTATTATTTTGAAAAGAGTTAACACTAGATAGGTCAATGACAAAGAACCATATATTTTTCTTTATATAGATATAATCAGTCAGTCAACTAGACACTCAACTAGACATTTAACACTGTCTAACATTCTATTTCTCAAGGTGTGTTGATTACTTGACTGTGCTGTACCTGCAAGACAGAGTTCCCATGGTCACTGCTGCTGAACACCTTAGATAGGGGCTTTGGGGGAAGTTTAGGCTTCAAGGTGACGTCTGGACGTTTAGGAGAAACCTCTTTAAGACCCACCGCCGCAGGTCTCGTGGCTTCAGGAGGAGTCGGGGCCGGAGGGGGTGGAAGCTGTCTGTCACCTAGAAGGTCAACATCCATAATAGTTGTTGGTGCATGTTTACACGGAGACAAGAACAGTGCTTGCAGCTGGAGCTATCTGAAATGTAGTGCCTTGCTTAAGGACACTTTAGATGGACAGTTGCTCTCTGTCATGTCGTGTAGCCAAATCTCCCTGTCTGTTCTAGGGTTGGATTAGATAGAGCATTCTTGTATTTTTTTAGATTCAGCTGTTTTGTCACAAATTTGGCTTTTATTTGTTTTTTTTACCTGAACTTTGTGCAGCAGGTCTGTCGGGGAGGGGTGGAGGTCTGTCTGGTTGGACTGGAGGTCTAGGGGGCTCCCTGGACTGATGCCTGCTCCCCAGACGAGACAGCCTGCGGTGGAGTCTTCCAGGGCCGCTGTCATCCCCGCTACCCCTAAACGTGGGGGAGAATATGTGTTTTACCAAGATATAGTTTTTTTCTTGTGCAATTTTTCATCCCTGTTTTATTATTATAAACTCCTACTACAGGCAGGAGGTAAAACATGTGTTTGATATCCTAAGACTCAAGCTCAATAAAATATAATGTATAATACAATGGATTAGAGAAATGGATCTGAAAACAAAAGGCCCTAAAGAAAAGACCACATTGGGTAGTATACTGGCAGCATAATAAATATTAATAAAATTAATATTAATGTTTAAACCATATTACCCCATTTGATTGTCCTCTACACGATTCTGACTGTTCTCACGTTTTGAGTTCCTGTGTAGTGACAAAAAAAGTTTAGCTTAAACATTCGGTGACACATACTGTATTGTGCATAAAGGAAACCTACTAATTGAGAAATGAAACTACTGCTGAGCATATAAATTAAAGTGATGTCTGTACTTGTGTACCCACATGACTTGTGGGTACACAATATCCACTGCACAAAGACAACCCTTATGATGATCTTACCAAAGTCTTACTAAGATATTCATCATTATCTTTGTAGATGTCGTGTCATTTTGGTTAGCCATGTAGGCTTTCTATTGATAAAACAATAGACTGAAACATCTTAACGTTGTATTTGAAACAATCTGTGCAGCCATCTACATTGTGATTATGTAATTAATAGATATGGCACCAGTTGTGGACTACAGGTGCATCACGGCGCTAATTTAAAACACAAGAGAAGTAATACCCAGTGAACCTACCTTGAGTATATCCTCCTGAACAGACTTGATCTGGGGACTCCCTCCAGCCTGTTCAGTTAGGTGCAGCGCTTTAAGTTGAACGCCGAGCTGCAGTTGTCTCTTGCAACACACCACCTGCTTGGGGACTCAAAACATCTCTGCGAATGCCACGGTCTGTCTGCTAACCAACACCTCAGTCATTTCCTGTGCTACTTCTCTCTTGTTCTTTCTGTTTACCACATAGCTCATAGTGCGATATATATATGTGTGATGAGTTTAACGTTGCAAACTTCACATAGCTTTGCATATTAAGGAAGCTTACTTAAGCCTTAGAAATGAGATGCCAAAGGCCTAGGTTATGTAAGGACAGTGAACTAAATAAAGAGATCAAGTAAATAAGCTTCCCCCCTCATATTTGTTTGTACTTTTTTATATGAAAGACATATTTTGTCATTTATAAGTAACCACTTGGTGTGCAATGAACAACCGCATGGCTATAGTTGCAAGTCATAGCCATACGGGTCGGAACAAGTAGTATCAAATGTTTTTCAGATTTTCTCAACTTTTCCTTTATTTGTACTCCTTTATTGTTTTTCTCTTATTTATGCTCCATTAGTTTGATCACTTTTCTGTTTTTAATCTGTAGCACTTTGAGATTTATTTAAATACAGTATAAAGTGCGTTACAAATAAAATGCATTATTATTATTAATAAAAAAGTAGTCGTTTCTGTATATAAATCCAGTATATACAGGTTTGGGTATACAGGTATGTAGTATTACCTCAAAGATGTTGAATCATATAGAATGTTTTTACCTATGTCTTCTCTCAAATTAGTTTCTTTTATTAAACTAGAGAATGTTAGACAACAATGACTCAATTTTTGTCAGTAAATATGCTTCATTAGTTTGTGTTTATTAAGAATGGACCAGCTTTCAAGGATTTTTCGTCCACTTTATGTTTATTAACCCCCTCCCCAACGCACACACAGGATATAGCTGTGTTATATATTACGAAATCTCTTTCTATTTAGTGTAGCCGTTTCACTTGAGGAATAATTCAGAATGTTGAAATAATAATCGCAATCGCCGCTTAAAAGTGTTATAACTGTAGAACACATCTCATCAACAGCATTTTATTCAACCACGCTCAGTGTCATGGTGCATAGCAGCAGTAAACCATTTGTTTTTGTGACCCTGTGAGTAGGCCATCAGTCTTCATGAAAGCTCACTTTCCCTGTCCAAAAGCAAAAACACCTTCTTTCACTTTCCAAGTCTTTCTTAGCCAAATACACAATCACCCACCTCTAGTTTCTAGACACAATGTCATCCCTCTTATATGCAGCCTTACACTCGTGCAATCTCACACACAATGCGTTATCACGCCGATAAGCAGCAATAAGTGCATCCAAGGAGCCAGGCTCACTGGCTAATCTCACGTAACTATAGTTTATATTGGCAGATTATTTTTTTTTAAATGTAAAAGTTGTTTTTTGCTGTATACATGATTGTGTGATGATTTGCGGTAGCCGTCTGATTTTCTCTTCCTCTGTGGTGCCATCTGCTTGTTGATTAGAGTTTAGAGCACTGAATGAGGTTCCTGTTGATCTCAGCGACGTTCCTGCACCCTAAATGGGAAGAGATACAATTACAATGAGGTAATTTAGCAGACGCTTTTATCCCAAAAAATAAATACAATTACATGGAGCAGATAGGGGTTAGGCACCTTGCTCAGTGATGCTTGCAGGTAGGCCAACTCTGGAGCTCGAACCCACGACCTTCTGGCTGGGAGTCCAACACCTAGACCACTAGACTATCCTGCCCCCTCTAGACCACACTGTCCCCTACAGATACAATGACTTGACTTCAATTTTCCTATTTGGGTAATATAACTATGGAGGAAAAGTGCTTTATATGCATTTTTATTAGCAGTTGAAAGATTTAGATGAATTATTTTTTATTATATTTGTGTAATGCATTAACACATTCAAGAATGGCAAACGCCAAGTCACGTTAGCTTGCAGTTAGCACTGTTTGGTTTAAGTGTTCATTCCAGAAAAGCAGGTCTGCGATTGTTACTTCACACGGCCACTTTTTCATTCTGAACAGACCACAGTTCCATGTTTAGCATCTTTCCATATTGCCTGATGCGTTTCCATTGGACACCACTTGCTTACTTACCAGACAAGGCCATGGAGAGACGGAACTCATCGCTTAGGATTTGTAGTACTTCCTTCAACCCCTCTTCACCCTGAGATAAATATATTATATAAAAATACCACTGCCAGTAATGCTTATTACCAGAAAATTACCAGAATCACATTATTGTAACACACACACACACACACACACACACACACACACACACACACGCACACACCTGTTACCTTGTAGGCCAGACCCCAGACCGCCGGCCTGCCGATAAAGACACACTTGGCTCCCAAGGCCAAGGCCTTCAGTACGTCACTGCCTGTCCTGATGCCTCCGTCCACATACACCTCGATCCTCCCCTGAACGGTGTCCACAATCTCAGACAGCACGTCTATCTGTTGGGAGGGTTGCATGGAGAAGGGGGTGGGAGGTAGGCAGAGCCAAATAACAGACAGACTGATGAGGATGAGAACATGACACAAAGTTTAAATTGGGTAGAATTCCTTGAATTACGTCATTTTGACGGAGCCGAAGTACCCGTCCGCGACCCACTCCACACCAGCTCGCGACACACTTTTGGGTTGGGACCCACCAGTTAAGAAACACTGGTCTAGACTGTAGACTGACAGCTACTGGCGTAGATGAAGCTGAGCCAATAACCCTATTGGTAACCATGGCTACCTCCACAGCGGGGAGTCTAATTTGACCTCGTTCTGTGCGTTGGTTTAAAACATCAACAGTGATTATATATTCAAAATTATATATTCATTGTTGTGTATATCAAATATTTTAATGGTCTAAAACATCGCTTAGTGGATCTTTAAAGGTCCTTGAGTGTGTTGGTGCCCCCAAATGCCCACCCCAGCGGCTGCAGGGGCAGGCGTGGAATGCACCAAGCCAGACCACGGGGTGAATTCTAGACATGAGTCAAGGAGTGACCCTTTAAAGGTGACTGGGAGTGTAAGGTCTACCGTGGCCGGCCCTCCGTCCAGCTGCCTCCCTCCGTGGTTGGAGACGATGATGCCCTGGACTCCGTGCTCCACTGCCAGCTCTGCGTCCTCCTTGGTCAGGATTCCCTTGATTATGATGGGCAGGTGAGTAAGAGACTGCAGCCAGTACACGTCTTTCCAGCTGATGGACGGGTCCAGACTGTTGGCCGGCACGCCGTACTCCTCCGGAGCCGCGGCCTCCTGCTTTAGGTGGCAGAGAACGCACAGTAATCGCACCTGCTGTTTGTTGACCGCTTAGAATAATATTAGGATAAGAAATGCAGATCTTTTTTACCGTTCACACTTTTACCGCCAGTTTTCGCCTGAAAACTGCTGTTGTTGGACTCTACTGACACCTACTGGCGTAGATGCAGCTGTGCAAATACTATTGGTAAACATGGCAACCTCTGCATTCCGGAGACATGTCAAACCCACTTGAATGGACAGGAGGCGCGCTTTAAAACTCCCTCTTACCAGAGCAACTCATAAGAAAAACTAAACAAAACACGTGCGACAGATGTCTCTGTTACCTGGAATACTCCGTCAAAGTTCTTGACCTTCAGGTGTGGCGGCAGCTTGAACTTGTTTCGTATGTCGTCGCGGCGTTTGCCGGTGTAGGGCACGTCCACGGTGAGGACCAGGGCCTTGTAGCCCAGCGCCTCCACCCGGTGCACGATCTGCTCCGACAGCTTGCGGTTCCGGTACACATACAGCTGGAACCAGCGATAGCCGTTCGGAGCCGCCGCCACGATTTCCTCCACCGAGCAGGTGGAGTAGGTGCTGGTGATGTAGCATGTGTTTACAGCTTCCGTGGCTTGGTGCGTGTTGAATGGGAGGAAGAGGGAGGTTGGACGTGTGTCCGAAATTGCCAACGGGGATAGTTAGTTATTATTGTTACCACTGTCAACTAACGTATTAGGTAGGCCTATGTGAACAACCGTACCCCTATACACTCTAAGATTACACTTAGTTTTAGATTTATTACTATAGGCTACACAAATATAAGTGGCTAACTAAGTGCTATACAAATAAAGAGAATTCAAATGGGCCAGAGACAGTGAGATGAGCTAGGTTAAGGCTGCCGCCATCTAGTGTTGGCAATAATGAACAGCTGCTTTAAAGCTTGAAACCTTCGTCTTATGAGACCTACAAAGATGTGAGTTGATTAGATCCCCTCGGCGTGTGGGCGTCTACAGGTCCCGCTTGACTAACATCTCCTTGGCTTTCTTTAGTTGCAGCTGTTGGGGTGAGACAACTCACACCTTCTTTGTAATAGGTCGTTTTGCATGTGGCGCAATTTTGACACTTAGCTCATTTCATTTCAACTTCAAGCTGTGAAGTGGTCTAATAATAATAATAATTAGTATATGTTTATTCAGCTAAAATAACTTTCCTGTGGCTTTACTGACTGAATAGTGTAGCTTTCTATGTCATCAAACCAATAGGGTGTAGATGAAAATAAGAATTTTGTAAAAACAATACAATATTATTTTATCTGTCTGTGTGTTTTTAATATATTATTTATTAAATAACACACAGACAGAGAATGAAATGTTAATGTACAATATTGGCAATTGAGCAAAGTCAGAGAATTAGTCTGAAAAGTTTTACAGTGTTTCATACTTCAAACTATTCAGGAACATTAGGAAAAGATTGCGTGTATTCAACTTTTTGAGTAGATTTTTTCCAGATATTCAAGTATTTGTACACATTTGTTGCCGATAGCAATGAATGGAGAATGTTCAGATCTTGTGCAAATGTGCACACTCGCACACAGCTCACCCCTAGCAGTAGCCACCTCTCCTTCATGCCAGGCCAGGCAGTGGAAGGCGGTGGGTGCGATACCCACAGGGAAGCTGATCTCTGTTCCCTGGATAGTGGTTCTGGGGTCGCTCACTGACACGTCCCGCAGGATCCGTGGCCTCAGACGGATCCTAAGCGAAGGGAAGAAGAAAATACCTTGAGTTGTTTAGTAGTCTGTCTCTAAGTGGATTGGCAGGTGGCCTGTTGGTCTAGAAGAAGGATTCTCGCTTCTAGGTCCTGGTCCTGGTTTAAAGGTCCTGGTTAAAATCCCGGACATTTCCTTCCAGCAGTCTATAAATGATCCGTCTGAGTCGACTTAATACAACACTTCAGCCACGCATGAAAGTCAGGATATCAGTGTGTTAAGTGCTCCGGGGGGGTATTTCACAAGGCCGTTACCGATGCTTATTTGCCCTAGCCTGACTTCAAAGTCCTTATAGTCTGACCACTCGGCAGCCATCTTCGTAACGCCCGTGGGCAGCTATTTCGGGCTAATAAGACCTGGCCCCTACCTAAATAAATGAAAGATCCATACTGTAACTGCACTTTCAATGGTCACCGGGACATAAAATTTGTGTGTTCTATACATTGGTGACCCGAATGTATAGAATCCCCAGTCCAATCTGATGATAAACGCTTACAATTACAATTAGGTCATTTAGCAGATGCTTTTATCCAAAGCGACTTTTACATTGAGCAGATAGTGGTTAGGCATCTTGCTCATGAATGCTTACAGGTAGGCCAACTAGACCACTAGGCTATCCTGCCCGCTTAAAAAGTTTGCTGACTTTGTTGGACTCCCAGCCGGAAGGTTGGGGGTTAAAGCCCCAGAGTTGGCCTACCTGTAAGCATCCTTGAGCAAGATGCCTAACCCCTATCTGCTCCATGTAATAGCACCATGTATTTGTAAGTCGCTTTGGATGAAAGCGTCTGCTAAATTACCTAATTGTAATTGTAAAATAAGGTTTAAAAAAAGTTTTCTACTAGACATGTGCAAGGTCAGTGCAACCACACGATTGGCTTACTAGGTTTAATGGTTATAAAGCAGACGAATGGCTCTTTTGGGGGACGGGATATGTGCATACAAATGATTATAACGTTTCTGTTACGAAAACTATGCAGATTATGTCACGGCCCATGGACACTATGCTGTAATACATGTACATGTAATTCATGAATATGTAAGCCATCAAACCAGATGTTGTCACACTTATTAAAATGCAGATGTATTCATATCAAGTGTACTGATTGGATGTAAGATGTCAAGATGTGTAAACGCAAAATTTTTAACCGCCTGTACACGCCTGTACACGCCTGTACACGCCTGTACACGCCTGTACACGCCTGTACACGCCTGTACACGCCTGTACGTTGTTTTATCTGTGGACAGGTGATATTTTCATGCCTGCATGTGACATTTGCTAGCCGTTTGTGGCCCCGATTGTATGCTATACTCCTACCTGGTATAGCATGATGGGAAACCACTTGCTGACGACATAGGTTGTTCATAGGCTTAGAAGCACAGGAAACAAACATGACTATTATTGGTTTTCTTTATTTCTTTGTTACTTCTTTATTCTAAGATTTCCTACTCTGTCCAGCATTGGCTACAATTTGATGTGGTCATTTGATGTGATAATGTCACGCACACTAACTAAGTCTTCATCAAAATAAAAATATATTAGAGAAAATCATTAACTGTGTGACCATGCCCCGGCTGTGCCTGAGCAGCCGTGCTGGAACCCCTCCATTCCATACTCGCGGTGAAATCACACTGTGTCATCAGGAAGGTTTCACAAGGCTGTAAATACGAGGGGGGGGGGGGGGGGGGGGGGGGGGGGGGGGGGGGGGGGGGGGGGGGGGGGGGGGGGGGGGGGGGGGGG
>JAOEHI010026728.1:0-25763 GCA_025447815.1 Percopsis transmontana
ACTGCAGTGGTTCACAAAGCTTTTACAGTAAGCCAATATCCCCCCAACAATATCTTTTCACCCCCCCCCCCCCCCCCCCATGTATGCAAGCATTTTTTAATAGTCTAATAGGATAAAAACATAAACAACCATACATGCCATTGTGTTTTATTGATAAAAGTGGATTTTCGGGAGAAAAAAACAAACAAAAAAAGCGTTGACAACCGCTGACACAGTAGGCCTTTTGTACAATTGTTTTGTGTGTCTAGCAAAGAGCAGGGTAGCCTCCTCTGCTGGGGTGAATTTGAACAGAGGAATTTTGATGCCAGTGAAGGGCAATTAAAAAGCTTAGCGCTTTGAGTTTGATGGTGTGTGTCTAACAATGTCCCAGTCAACATGTGATTAAAAAGCAGGTTGACACCATTTGAGATCAGCTCAAATCAGTCAGTCAATCTTAGCAGATGGAACTCTTTCTGAATTACATTCTTTATAGAAAAGTGGGACTACAAATAAAACATTTAATAGTTTGTACAATTAAATAAATATAATAATAAATAAATAAAATAATTCCTATTATTTGTTATTCAAATTCAGGTCATATTAATGTTAATTAGTGTTAAATATGTTTGCAAGGATTGTGAAAAAAATCTACCAGTTATAAGGGGAACTGGAAGACGAAGCTAACAGGCTGTCCACGTTTTCCAGTAGAAGACGTGGCAGCCGGCCTTGCGAGCCCGCGATGTCAAAACATTTGCCAAGTGGACTGTCTCAGTGTCACGTCTTTGCTTCTCCTGGTCACCTTCTTTATTTGGCCCACGGTAGACATTTTTGTTTTGGGATTTCAAGAGCTTGTAGAGCCACCACTGAACAAAGGGCTGCAGAACAAAAAGTGTAGTCAACATGAAGACAAGATAGGGTTACAATTAGGTCATTTAGTAGAGGCCTACAATGAATACGATTACAAGGGGCAGATAGGGGTTAGGCATCTTGCTCAAGGACGCTTAAAGGTGCTTAACCCATGACCTTCTACCTGGGAGTCGAACACCCAGGCCACTAGACTATCCTGCCCTCCTGGGTTTTATCAAATACTAACATCAATTGACACTACATTATTCCTAGCCTATATAGGAGATTGAGTATAATGGAGACATCTTACCATCTGCTGGTCTTTTAATTGGCTGAGCCGTGCTGGTGAATCGTTGTTGTGGCTTGGGACTGTTGTTCCACCTGCAGTCTCCATGTATTCTGCCATACAGAATGTGAGACACGTTAGTGCCAGAAGGCAGACATGGCCGGCCAGGTGCATTATTATTCAAAGAAAAGTCGCTTCTTTAGGTGATTCTTCTTCCAAGATCTTCCAGGCACACAGCTGTACTGCACAACACCAGACACAATCCTTTTATAAAGTACTGCCTAGGCCTTAAAAGGGAGGAGCGTTCTATTTTTTTCCATCCCAAACCTGTGTTGGTCCCCAGCGATGCACTCAGCCATGCAAAAAGTAATTTATAACTCATTAGCGGGTAGATGTACCCTCTAAATGAAACCATTTACAAGCAAATAGCCTATGATGATGTAATGGTGGACGTCACCTGGTTGTGCCCATGTTGGTTAATTGCCTTTCACATGTGAGAGATCCCCTTAGTGTTATTGATTAAAAGCAGGATCCTTGCTACCAGAATGCCATGTGCGCTAATCTACAATAATCCATTAATGGCACCGTCACAGTGCAACAATGATTTCATTAAACGGCTCATCCCTACCATAAAGTTGAGTCAACAATATCCACAAAGGCCAAATGATCATGGCGATACATACATGAGTTTGCTCCAGACAGCATGTTAAACTCACAACTCTACGCCTTATATTGGCCAAAAACCTACTGGAGGTTACTTTTAAAGAAAATGTATTAGCTACCCCGTAAACTGTTAACATTAACAATGTCTTGTTAAAAAAAATAATTTGTAAACAATACAGGCAGGAAATTAAACGTATTCACAATAAATAATGTAGTCACGGACAGTGATGACACCATCTACATTAGTTAAGGGGCCGTAATATAAAGTTTATATAAAGTTAATATAAAGAATTTTCAGATCAGATTAGAAAATGACCTTACACTGTGTTAAATAAATAAATAAATAATCAGACACACACACACACACACACACACACACACAAACATTACCAAAACTGAAATCTCATTACACCTACTCGTTGCAATACTAGACTGAACCTGAGTCATGCAAGGACACGTGAAGGGTTGGGTGTCCTCAGATGTGGGACAACCTTGAACAGAGTCTGCTTTTCAACCTATCCCCATCCTAACCTGATAAAAAAGGTGTAGAAGCCTAATGTAACCACCTAAATAATGACTAAGTGAACTGTAGGGAACAGAATAACTCTGTTAGCTTGGCTACAGAGTGGCTCACGGCTCAAGAGCGTTCCTGTTCCCATCAACCCCGTAAGACCTGTTTAATTTAAGGTGGCATTCATTCAAGTTTTGTGGACTGTCCATAGCTTTCAAATGCCTTAGGATCCGACTGTGTGTTTCAAAATGAATTACATCGAGGAACAGAAAGAAATCAACATGAATTGCTTCTTTATTAATTTAGCAGACATGTAAGTCCCCTTACAATATTGCTTACAATAAAATATTTTGGAGCAGGGAGGTGTTAACCGGTTGGCCAATATCATGGCAAATCAAATACCAATACCTGGCTTTCAGTAACATGGCCTGTGGTATTTCCATTGTGTTTTCATGATTTGCATGCAAAAATATTCACAGCCATGCTGTCATCAGTGTGCTGTGCACACAATTCGATTTAAATAAATGATTGCATATTTTTGTCGTAAGCAATGCAGAGTATGAGCCTATTGATCACAGTGACAGATATGGGTGAGTGGGCTTGAAAGACTGTGCCTATGGGGGCTATTGCTCCAGTGAATGGCAAGGAGAAATAAGACATTGAAATCACAAAGAGGAACGAGGCTTGTCAGAAGGGAGATTAGTATAATTATGCTGCTTTTGACGATGGCCTCTTTCAAACCACTGGTCCAGATAGCCTATTGGATGAATGGTCTGCTTTACCAAACACATGCAAATGATCAAATTATTTTCAATTAATTTCAAAAGGCCCCCAAAAGTGCAATGCTCTCAATTCTCATTTAATGAGTGTTTTTGGATCGCCTAGGAGCAGAAAAAGTACCAGTTTCATTGTGGTTTACCCTTCAACATTGATAAACGCCGTAGGACACACAGGACAAGGCAGTTTGAGCACTAAACTTTGATGTTTTCCATGCACCATTTAACACAGTGCTTAAACAAATGAAGAAGTGTTTGGGAAAAAAAGAAATGACTCCAAAGCAAACATATTTACAACAGGTCTCCTTCCTGGAACACATGTTTTCTTTTGACGAAAGCAGCCTCTGCATGACAATGACGTCAACGTAGTAATTGTCAATCTGTCATGTGGATGTTTGTGTAGTCAGTCTGCACTCCAGCAACTAATATTTTAGGCAAATCCTTTGACGTCAGTAAAGAAGCCTAAGGGTAGAGCATGCATTTGTGACTTTCTCTACTCATTACATTATTCACGAATTGTCTTGATAATACTGCACACAGGATTATGGAATATATGGGAGGATATCTTTACACTTATGAAAGACATGGCGAGCGTGGGACCAGAGGGAGGGCAAGCAGCACCACACTAGTCACAACGACAACAAATTGCTTTTTCATTTTGGGTTACGTGGCCTATCCTACACTTTTAAAGAACAGAATGTGCATTTCCCATGACAGTGGAGGCGAGCCTACCAACTGTCAGCCAGCAGGTCCACACCAGTCACCATCAGACATCACCAGGATGGAGGGTGAACCTACAACCTCCGCTCCCACACTTGTGTCAGTTCAGACTGCATACACTAACAAAGAGATACACTTCTCACGTCTTCGCAACACGCAGGGTAAGGCTTATAGGTTCCAAGCCTGCTAGGCCCAGTGTAGGGCAGAAATAGGAACAGACCAAGCCGGTAATTATCCGTTACTGTGGTCTGAACCACATTTGCTGTCGCTCCTCCACAAAACCTAGCATATAAAGTATTGTGAAATGAATATAATGAGGACAAAAGCAGTTTTCAAAGTCATTAGGGTGGGTGAAGGGTTTTAATATGCCGTTGGGAGAAGCCAATGACTAAACCATTAGTAACATGAGAGCAGAATAGCAAATAACAGAAAGACAAAACCCACATTAAAGCACAAAAAGTGTTCAGGGACATCCAAGTTAACAAGGTTACTTGGTTGTCCTTGCAATTTAGTGGTCATAAACAAGTAATGACTCATATCATAAAAAAATACAAATACAAATTCATCACTAACCAAAATGATGATGAATATTCAGAGAACATACCATTTAGTATTACACTATGAAAAACACACACAACCAAATAAATGCATAGTGGCTTTAAACTGCATTGACAATAAATAGGGAGGGACATTCATAGTGAACAATTGAAACTGTTCTCAGATGTCTGGTTGACAGTCATCACTTCCAGGTAGTCCTTCTCTTCTTTTCAGAACGCAGGGGGGACCGTGGCATCACCTTGTGACTGGGGAGAGCCTGAAGTTCTTGTTCCACCTGGCTGGCCAGGTGTCCATGGTTTCCTGCAGACCCGACAACGGCTGATGACACTCAGTAGAGAATGTCCCTTTACTGTCTGAGAAATGGGCTTACTGCAGTGTAGGGGCATGCACGTACACACGCACACACACACACACACACACACAAATCATAGTGTTAGAAAGCTGAATATTGCTGTCACTGCATAATAGCTTTGTACAGTAACTCACGAGATGAAAGGTAATTAACCAAGTGAAAACTCAGGTAACCACAGCAAGATTACAGCCAATTTTTGGTAAAATATATAACCTAAGTCACCCCATAAAGACATTTTAGCATTACCACAAATGGGAAAGCATCTGTGTTTTGAAACGGGTTATTTCCACACTAAGGACAATTCTGCACCTGAACATGTTCCTGGGGTCAAGGGAGGCCAGCCAGTAGCTGTAAGAATCAGGGTAGTAGTTACAGGTCCCCCTGCCGTGGCACTCGATGAAGGGCACCTGGCGGAACTGTTCCAGGCATGATCCTGGAGAGACCAGGGGCTGGGAGGAGCCCTCTGCACCTGCACCCGTTTGCTGAGAGGATGGATTGTGGGTGTGGGTTGATAGGGAGTAGGAAGACAAAGAGGTTGGTGTGACAGAGAAAGTTGGAGAAAGGTAAAGGCCCTATATCATTCCCATTTCCAAATGTCACTTTTTCTCTTTGAGCTGAACATTCCATTTAAGATGTTGTTGCACGTTTTGGGACTGACTGGGAGTGGGGGGATATGTCAGAGATGTCAAACCCTGGCCCAAACCTTCACCTACACAATATTTTTTCAAAAAGGAATTTTTGCTAAATGACAAACTTCAAAATTAGCCCAGCCCTGTCAGACAACACAAAGGGAAAATGTGTTATTTTACAATAGGGGACCATTAAGGACCCTGTATAGGCAAAGATGTTTTCAAAATTAGACCTCTTCTGAGGCTTAAGGTGGGCAGAACTATGCTTCAGATTTGCTGAGGTCAGAAAACTGCATCTGCTGAAAGGAACCAATTTTAAAGAAGGTGCGACAAAACTGACATAGATGATCAGGGAGATCAGTCAATCAAACAAGGTCTGTACACACCCAGACTCTCCTGAGGAGCTCTGACAAGCCACATGAACTCAAAGCACTGTGTGGGCTGGGAATCAAACCACTAGCTAACCTCTCAGCTGGGGATAGGGAGGAGCAAATGAGAAGGTCTTGTTACCATTACAAAGGAGTATCCAGTCCACTGTGACTCCCACCTCTGAGGACACTCTGGGATCTGGGTAGTCTGGCTGTGGATGGCTATCACATTGGAGGGGGACTCACACACTGAACACCTAATCCACAGGAGACACACACACACGCACACACACACACGCACACACACAGCATGTCATGTAATTCAATGGCATGTTAAATATCACGGCACGAAACTTAATTGCACAGTGAAATGAAATGCGAGTCTGTGCTTGTCTCACTGCATGCTACCTGCTGATATAAGCGGCCAGCTCAGCTCCTGTAATGGAGGCCATGCTGGGAGGCACTGGATGGTCAGTGGACAGCCAGTAGGAGTAGTCGTTGCGGGAGGCGTAGCGACAGTTGCTCTCGGTGTCACAGAACAGGAAGGGCATGGTGGAGAAACGAGGGAGACAGCTCCCCATTGTGCCTAAGAGGGTCAAGCCAGCAGCGTAAAAATAACGTCAATTACAGCAATGGTAAAAAAGCAGCCATTCTCAGACAGCTGCAATACAAGAGCATGCATCATAAATGACTGTACTGCTCCTGGCAGATAATTAGCCTGCATTGTGCCTCAGTGTGCAATCTGCTCTGGAGAGATAAAACGTTTTTTTTGTGAAAGGGTTATTTCTAGAAAGACAAAAGCACTCAAGACTTGGTGAGCCATGGGTATGGGGCAGGATAGTCTAGCAGTCTGTGTACAATGTAGCTCCACGCCAGATTCAACCAATCAGATGCAAGAAGACAATCCCTACAAATTATAATCAAGCGCACAGCCTCTTCATCTCCAGCAGCTGTACTAGTGATTGGCCTTCTTGCATCTGTCTGATGTCTGTCAGATGACGAGCGCTGCTTTTTTTTCCATGACATTTTCTAGAAGGTTGAGCGTCCTTTTTTCCAAAGTGTATTTGTGAGCGCGCTTGCGTTCTGTGCCCCCACCCAGATCTTGTCCGTGAGCCCTCTCATTGCCGTTGATGAAGAGAAGCGAGTAGCCAGAGTACAACAGGCTGGTGCCCCGTGGGCAGTCAGGCACTCGGATGCTCTGACTGTGTCGGGCTATCAGGAAGCTGTCGGCGCCCGCCGGAACACTGCTGCCGGGAAACCCTTGGAGGCCTCGCCTCCCGGGGCCTCCGGGGTCCCCCGGTGGACCTGACCCAGGGGAGAGGTTATGAACAGACAAAAGCCACCGTGTGCAAAGGCTCCTATCGTTAGGTCACATGCTAGCACAAACACATACCTGGTAACCCGGTGGATCCTTTGTCTCCTTTGTAACCAGTAAACCCTCGCTGGCCAGGTCTGCTGACGCCCTGCTCCCCCTTGGGGCCGGGGGGACCTGCATTTGTCAGGAAAAAGGTTAAATGTAAAAGAAAAATGTTTGGTAAATACTGTAAATACCAATGAAATACCAAGAAAAAATAAAAGTTTTTTTTAAAAATAGCAAATAGTCCTAATCCCATAAATGCAAAAATTACACACATAAATAGTTATTGGATTATATGTAATGTAAAATAAAACTATTCCATTTAATTCAATAACTTGAACCAATATTTTCATTTATCATGGAGACGACGTGGTCCCAGACCTGCTTGGAAGTAAATAAATACATAATGAATAAATAAATAATGGAGAGGGGGTTTCTTACCTGCACGTCCAGGGCGCCCCGGCAGTCCAGTTAGTCCTGGTGGCCCTCTGTTGCCAAGGGGACCGGGTAAACCTGTATCACCTGCTTCATAAATATTCTCAGCCAATGCTGGCGCACCTTTAAGCCCTGTGAGTGTAGAGCAGGACAGTTAAAGATCCATATATTAACAGATGCTGTGTCACACAGGGGACATAAAGAAATAGAAACAAAGAAAGCCACGGGTTTCACCTGGTGGACCGGGAAAGCCTTTGATCCCACTTTGACCTGGTGGGCCATGAACACCGGGGTCCCCTACATCACCTAAAACAATCGTCAAACAATAGAGAAGTCAACTTCTGTCTTCACAAACTATACCCATTCCTGTTCATCTGCTGCTTTTTCCACCAGGATGGGATTATAATATAGATCATTAGTCTTAATTTATATCTCATCATCGTTTCAATTGAAATGTAAATATCAATCTATTATACATTTATATTTTTCCTTATATTATAACCCTTTGCTGGGACATTAATCCCCACAGACTATAGTCTTTAGTGACAGATCTGTCTTTGTCTCCTGAAGAACATCAGTGTGACACCTAATCTATAAGGAGAAGTTACATAATAGATTACCAGGTGGTCCTGGGTTCCCTGGTGCACCAGGGTCACCCCTCGGTCCAGGATCTCCAGGCCTCGCTCCCGGCCCCTGGAGATAGTAGCGCAGTGAGGCTTGGTCAGAGATCAGTCTCAAGTACTCAAGTGTTTTTGAGGACAAAGCGCCGTTGGTACTGTACCAACCTTGAGCACAGCATTACAGTGTTATTGTTGTTCTGCTGCGGACATTGCAGTTGAAAAATGCCATTCAATACCCTTCAGATCAAGATCATTTAATCTCAGTTTTCTCTATTTTAATCTCCTTGAGAAGGATTTTGCAATTTTTAACATAGCAAGTAGAGGTGACCCCAAACAGTCGACTATTCGACGAATGGATCTAAGGAGCCTGATTAGACTGCCAATCTCACAGTCAAATGTAAAATTTTCATGTGGTTATGAAACAAGGATCATTCCATTCCGGCTATATGGGGGTGCTGAATGTCCGTTAACAACATACTTTAACTTTCAACAGCAATAGCGACATCTGTTGGGCAGCATATTACATGCTCTCCTTTACACTCACAGATGTGTTAAATTAAAATTGTAAAAGTGTGCATATTCAGAATATTTGGTCCACAAAAGACCTTGTAAAATTCATATTAAGTGCTGGTTCACACACTTCGTGCACGCTGAGGTCATTATTTATTTTATGGTTTACCCCAGAGGTTCTAGATCCATGGCCCTTAAAACAAGCTTCATTGCTAACAACCCTACGGCAAGCATGTACCAGAGGGGTTGGACGGTATAAACTGTAATAAACCCTAAAAGTAATCATATAAGACTGGCCAATAAAGAAAATACAAAATATATGCAACCATGTACATATTGAAAAAGATAAAACTTTTAAAGTTTTAACTTTTTTAAAGTTAAAACTAGTTAGAAATATAATCTCGTGGGGCACCACAAAAAAAAAACTCGCAAACCCTTGAGGGGCCCCACCCCCATAGGCCTCTTGTTCAAATTGTAATTCTCTTCTTGTGACTCACATCTGGTCCTGGAGGACCTGGTTCTCCAGGGGGACCAGCATAGCCTGGGAAGCCTGTTGGACCGGGGTCTCCCTGTTCTCCCTTCAGGCCTGATACCGTAGGCCCCGGGGGGCCACGCAAACCTGGTGGGCCTGCACAGATATGGATGTTATTAAGGAGCAAACTATCAAGAAGAGCCCAATGAAAAGCTCCAATACATAAATGCACCCCACCTCGGTTTCCAGTGTTGCCAGGGAAACCACGCTCTCCTTTTGGCCCAGGAATACACACCACTCCGGACCCTGGTTCTCCTATCCGACCAAGCTGTCCGGGAGGCCCCGGGGCTCCTCTGTCTCCTTGTGGTCCAGGGTTTCCTTGGGTAGACACTCCAGGAAGCCCAGGGTCCCCAACTGGACCTACAGAGCCAATCAAAAAAGGGTCCCTGAAAACTCAAAAACACATGTAGACTAGAAGTAGGTCCATTTCATGGTGATTGAAGGCCAAAACACTAATTCTGCATAGGCGTTATGCCTATTTACACTACATATACAAATACCCAGCCCAAAATACTGGCTGCATTGGCTGCAACGGCTGGACTCTGACACGGACATGGCTGGAAGCAGATGATGAGGCACACATGGGTCGCAGTACGCCTCATCAGCACTGCTATAAAAGCCTGCCCGAGAGAGAGAGAGAGAGAGAGGTATTTTGAACGACAAACCTCTATTATTGTCTCCCCCTTGTGCCGTCAGACTCACCGTGACTGACCACTGTGCTGGAACGGGACCTGTTGGAGACCCCCGTCACCGCACCCTTGCACCTCACAAGTAAGTTGTGTCACTGACTACAACTAACTGTTCTAAATGAATACCCCTTCGGAGCCTTGCACCAGCCCAAGCGCCTCTCTGTCTCTCCATCCTTACAACTGATACTAGTTTTTAACCTCTACTTTAATGTGTAAGCAAAAACAGTGGAGATAGTGAGGCTGGTAGGTGGATGCAAGTGGTCCCAGGTTATGATGTCCTTAACCTGGCAACCTACCTGGATAGCCATTGTCGCCACGTCTGCCAGGTGTCGCTCCAAATAATTCTGCAGAAGACAGGATGTAAACATGATGATGTAATGAAACTGCATAATGCATTGTTACTAGAGATTTGCTGCCTGTTTACGCAGTCCATTTAGCTTTTGTCATGTAATGCCAATAAGGATCGGCACCTCTGCACCTTTTGCATCTTGCCCTTAAGAAACACGTGGGTCACATCACATGTAACATTAATGTGGGTGGACCATCAAGGAAAGGGGGATTCCTTCTTTTTGTGCCCATTCCCAAAGTTTCTTACATTTTTCCTTAATGTTTTTATGGAGGGGGGGATTCCTTCCTTCCTTAGGGTTTAGGGGGTGTTGTTTATTTCTGTATGATAAGTGAAACCTTTTGAGAATGTAACTGTATATAAATAATCTTGGCTAGATCTAGGAGATCAGGAGTATGCATTACCTGTCTCTCCCTTCTGTCCTGCTGGTCCGGGGATTCCATCACGGCCCTGGACCCCTTTAGGACCCAGGGTGCCCGCGGCCCCATGTGGGCCTGGTTTACCTGAGGCAAAAGAACAAATACAGAAAATAAAATACACATTATGCAACATTCGCTTTTCTTCATAGAGGTTTTAAATTGTCAGCCGTTAAAAGCTACTTTCGTCAGTTTTTGAACATCTGCTTTTACAGTATCAACTCTTTAATGTTAAAGATTTCCAAGGACTGTGCCTGGAGGTCCAGTGAGTCCTGGCGATCCTTTGGGTCCCCTTTGCGTTCTATCAGAACCACGGGGACCTGGAGGTCCAGGAGGGCCTACATCAGAGAACATAGAGGGAGAAACACATTACACACAGGCTGAACAAATGGCAACGGCAATCTTAATCCGAATAGTAATAATAACCGTCAGGTCCAACGCGTCCTGGGTTCCCTTTGGCCCCAGGGGGTCCCACAAAACCCGGTGGCCCCACAAAACCGGGCTCTCCTTTAATCTCCTTAAGCCCACATGGAATGTCTGATCCTGGTTCACCCTGCAGAGAAGAAGTGTGCGAAACAGTCATCATCGTCATTACGTGATGTTTGGTATTTTGTCAGCTGATTCATGTAAGGGTTATATCTCCTATCGCTTTTATCAGGTCAGCTTCAAGCACCTTCTGCCCAAGTGGTCCAGAGGGCCCGTATCCATGGTAACTTGGCGCTCCTTTAACTCCTTTGAATCCCTTTGGGCCCGGCAGACCGTCCAGACCAGGCTCTCCGGGGAAACCTAGCTCTCCCTTCATCCCTCTTGGGCCTGGGAGGGTACGACCAGAGACATTATATAGAAGAGACAGGCCACTTTAAGTATCCTGAATATAACTCTATGGGAGAAAAGCCAAAGATGGCGTTTTTATGCACATAGTGCCTCCATATATTCGTGGGCCTCCATTTACAGTAAACGTGTGATGATATGTCAAAACGAAGCTCTAATGGTGTTGCTAACTGTCTGGGGTCACGGTCACACACTACTGAAGGTACGTCATGAACATTAGCATCTCGCTAATTGTGGGACAACAATCAGGACTTTAACATTCAGAGTGTGTGTGTGTGTGTGTGTGTGGGTGTGGGTGTGTTTGAAAGGTAATTTGCATGTGTCTAATGCTCAATTTGTGAGCATTCACTAGTTATTTCATTTGTTAGTGAAGGTGTACATAAATGGTTAACCTAATATTTACATATTAGTTAACCACATGTTAGCAAGTGATTGACCAAAAATAATGTAACAAACCACAATATGCTAAATCATACTGTGTTTTATGGAGAAGTGGGCTCTATAGATGGATGGCTTTAGAAAAGGAAAACAAAGGTTAAATATTACAAATAATTTTCTCTCAATTTGTGCATGATATTTAACTGATATGGACTGTAAGGAACTAAATAGGTATTACCTGGAAAACCTCTGAATCCTGGATCTCCTGGAGGTCCAGTAAGGCTTTGCCCACCTTCTGAGCATGGTGGTCCATCAATACCAGGATCACCTACAGGCCCTGAACACGGCCATTTAAACATCAGCATGTTAATGTCAGATGTGTCAACAATAAAAGGGCAGACAACCACCTCTTGGTGACAACCAGACAACCACCTCTTGGTCCAGGATCCCCTCGTCTTCCTCTCACCCCACTTTGTCCTTTGGGCCCAGCTCTTCCAGTATCTCCAGGGAAACCGACAACACCTGACAAACCTGTCAAAACACAGCGAGTGTAAGCATCTCATCAGCACAGAACAGTGAAAGGCTATTGGGCTCTCATAGTTGTATCTGATAGTAGCAAACACAGCTCTCATATGTTGATATTGTATATTGTGGTAATTGTCCTGCGTTTTTATCCTGTACAACATATTTCCCAGTAACAATAATGAACACTGATTTGTTGATAAAGTCTTTTCATTTAATTAAAGTATAAAGTGCAAGAAATTAAGCAAAACAGACAGACTGAGTAAACTAAGATTAGATAGACACTTTATAGTTATTAAGTGTTACAGCTGCATAAGAAATGCAACATAAAAGACGTAGGCTAATAGATAAACACACAAAACACAACAAATAGAGATACTTTGCCTACTTTCCAAAAAAACATAATGCTTCTAATTGGACACCACATCACTGCCACTACCCTGCGTACCAGGTAAGCCAGGATCTCCTGGAGGACCCATTACGGTAAGGCGTGCTTGTCCAGGAGGACCCCTAGCTCCTGGGTCCCCATCCATACCTGGTGCCCCCCTCTGGCCTTTGGCTCCAGCTTGGCCTACAGAACCTATGAAGAACATTAACAAGGTGGCGTACCTCATCACTTCAGAAAACCGACAGACTGGGACCTCTAAAGTCCTGCAATCATTTCTTATGTTCTTGCAGTGTTCAGTTATTAATATATATTGATATAACTATATATATATATAGTCAGGTTATTGTGACAACTATGCTGATTTAGTCTATGTTAACAAACAGAGGCTTAGGTCTTTGAGCGTGTACATGGGTGTGACCTCTCAGTCCCGGTGGACCGGGGTGGCCGTGCGGTCCTTCCACACCATATCCTGGTGTCCCTTCTGGGCCAGGGTCCCCTGGAAATCCTGCAAAATCACATGGAACAAGATATTGTAGGTAATACAGTATATACCGGTACTATACTATACATACTGTACTGATGGGAACAATTACAGTACTTTGATATGGAACATTAACACAATAACATCTAAATATTGTGCATTTGTTGTTATTGTTGTTGATAGACCTTTTGTTCCCCATTACGGGGACGCTCCAGCAGGCCTACCTGGTATGCCAGGAAGGCCATTTTCACCCCTGCCTCCCTTCGGTCCAGGAGGGCCTTGCAGCCCATTACCAGGAAGCCCAGGGAAGCCAGGCTCTCCGGGTGGGCCAGACTGACCAAACCCTGGTGGTCCCTGGCTTCCGCTGTCACCTGGCGTGCCAGGGACTCCTAGGGAGGAGAAGGAATATAATGGAGGACAATATCAACAAATTGAAAAATGCATTGTCTACAAAAACATTAAACTGTAACAAAATGTGTATTGGATAGTTTATAACTCTTCATTTATCTTCACCATTCTATTAACAATCTAGTCATTTTATCAGCCTAGACTGACCTGGAGGTCCGTTCAGTCCAGCTGGTCCCGCTGGTCCGGGTAGAGAACCTTTACAGGACCTTTTATCACCTGGCAGACCCGGGGGTCCCACAGGGCCTTTACTTCCTGTAAACAGGCTTCAGTGATCATACTGGCGACCTGTCAGGCTGCAGCGTGTGTGTGTTGGTCCTGGTGCTGAATACCTTTAACTCCTGGGAAACCAGGAATACCAGGTAAGCCTGGAGATCCAGGTTGGCCAGGGAAGCCTGGGTCCCCTGGGGAGCCCTGAGATCCACTTTCCCCTGGAATCCCTGGCAGGCCGTCGGGCCCGGCATACCCAGAACCCCCATTCCCCTGACAATCACACACACTGCTCATTTAATAACATTGACTCTAAGTTATACTTTTTTTATATGCACTTTTATAACAAGGATACAGTTAATACATAGATAAACTAAGAATAAAAAGTAAATACAAGAACAATACCAATCCAGACTAATAAAGTAAAAGCAATCCTATAAAAGTGTCTTTAAAAGTACTTAGCCTTTACAGAATACCTACATACACGATGAATACCTTTCCTGCCATGTTGCGTAATGTTATCAAAAGAGCACCAATAGAATAGTATAAAATGGCCACTACTGCATATTTTATACTTTAAGAGCACAAATACCTTTTGTGCATGTGTGCAGAATTTTTCCAAACATGCGCTAGACCAGAAAAGTGACATGGATTAATACGCCTTTTTTGCGTACCGGACACTAGTACAATACTTATCCTGATGATCTAGAGGACAATGGGAACTGTCTGTGGTACTGAAAGAGCCAACTATTCTCTAAAATACAGAGAGGGTGGGTCAAGTACAGTTACAGGCCAGAATCCTTATCTTAGTTCCAACATGCCAGTCAATTCCAACCTCCAACCTCAACAAAATGTCAACAAAATCACTTACAGACAACAAATCTGTTTTAAATTGTGTTAAAATAGATTATTCTCATTGGGTCAGTATTGAAAGTATTGCCATTCTCCTAGGCTTTAGATAAAGAACTAACGTTTATTATGGAGGGTATTAAAAACCTGGAACGGAAAGCAATGTTGACAATCACTATACCTTTACTATACCTTGCAGTTCCAGGTTTTGCTATATTGATATTTGAAGTCTTGGACTAACCTTCTGTCCTGGAAGACCAGGAGCTCCCGGTGCACCTGGTCTGCCGGAGAGGCCCCAACCTGGGACTCCACGGAGCCCTGGTTGCCCCTTTTCTCCTGAGAGTCACGCACGCAAATAGTAAAAACACATCTTTGATCATCATTATCACTGCACATGCCCATTAATGCACACTAAGAACATTAAATATGTTTAATGCTGTATGCTGTACAGAGAATCTTACATTTCAGCATTTCAAGGCTTAGCATATATTAAATGAACTAAGAACAACATAATTAGAGTTTGTAGATGTTGTAAGTGCTCCGAGCCGGAAAACCAAAAAAGTGCACATTAAAACATAGGCTTCTAGGGATAAAAAAAAAGTTATAGTTTCAACTGTTAGACTGTACAACCTACATCTCATCTCATTACAATCATTTAATGCAATAAAGCAGAGCAAAATTAGAAGAAGTATGGCTTCTTAGTAGATACTGTACAATACCTTTATGTCCTGGGAAGCCTGGTATTCCAGGAAAAGCAATCTCTCCTCTTACTCCTTTCTCTCCTGGTAAACCCGGCAGTCCTGGGTTACCCTGAAGTCCTTTTGGCCCTGGATGGTGATGTTCAACAAAGATTATAATTAGTGACCTTCTGCTGTCTATTTGCTTAAGGTTCATTCAATCATCCAATGCTTCACTGCAGTCCATCCGTCCATAAATACACCTAGTATATGATCATACTGAAGTTACCTGGGCCTCCTTCTGATCCAGGCAAGCCTTTATAGCCAGGGGGTCCCGGATCTCCTTCATAATGGGTGTGGCTGGGCTCCCCTTTCTGGCCTGCCAATGGAGGACAAATGTTAGACCCTGTCAGGCAGTCTATCAATGTAGATTCTCATAATCTATGTGAGTGTCTAGTGCAGTAAGTGAAGAGCTGCCTTACCTGGGGGTCCAGGGTCCCCAGAGAAACCGGGCACCCCGATATCTCCCTTAATCCCCGGGAGTCCCACAGTCCAATGTCCCACTATCCCTGGGAGGCCAACTGGTCCTGGTGTTCCTCTAGGCCCTAGTGGACCTGGCAAACCGCGGTCCCCTTCAACACCAGAGTACTAGAGAGGTGGACAATATGCTGTTTGCTTATTTTGTGGCAATTTCAATACGGTACAGACTAGATTTATATTTACTTTTCTTCTATGCACTGGTAAACAAGGTAATAAGCCCAAACCTAGAGACAAAGGATCTAATGTTTCCCTTCAAACTCTCTCACCGAGTCTCCTTTGAGTCCCCGATCACCTTTGCGGCCTGGTAAGCCCGGGGTGCCATTGAGGCCATGATATCCAGTTCTGCCAGGGTCACCCGGGGCTCCTTTTTCTCCCTTTATCCCTAAAAAGGAGGTACCTGGCTCTCCCTTTGGTCCTGGGGAGCCCGGGCCTCCTGGTTCACCGTCCCTGCCCTTTAGAGAGGAATGATGAGTTTAGTGTGGTCCAATCGCCTGCTAAGGACTGCGGTTACTTGCACAGTTTCCATCAGTTTTGTCTGGAGAATTCCCCGACTGATGTGTTGAGCGGAACAAATCGTGGTGCTCAGGATGGTCTTACGAGTCTAGGCTTTGTTGTTAAAATGTGTATAATTTCACATTTGAAATGAGTGGTCATGTTTTTTAGCAGGTTTTCTTACCAGCACTCCAGGAAAACCTTCAGATCCTTTGAAGCCTGGATCACCCCTTGCCCCTCGTCCTTGATTATAACCTGAGTGACAGAAACATATCTACTTAGAGAACTTAGAGAACTGCTTTTAAAGTTTAACACTATCCAAGAATCAAATGTAATTTCGTAATTGTGCTGAGAGAGATGCACACTAACTCACTTAGATGGAATTTCCCTTTAAGTATTACCAACATTGGGTACCGACTGGGAGCCAATGCAACAGCGTGCCCTACAATATGCTACTGTATGGGTTAGTTTCTGTAACTAGCAAATGTGCTTTTACCTGGGATGCCAGGTGGCCCAGGGAGCCCATGGGGTCCGGGCAGTCCTGATCCATTTCCAGAACATTCATAGCAAGTATCCCCCTTTTCTCCTGCACAGAAAGAATGGTGTGCACAGTACATACAGTAAGACTGCTGGATACATCATGTAACATTGTAATAAATCTCATTTCCTTCTTGACTGGAGGCACTTCCCATGCACTGTCTTGTAAAATATCTCCCCTCTCCCTGGCCCGATAGAATTATAGCCCCTATTAAACCAAAATGGGTAATGCTAAAAGAGGCCATTCATATAAGTGATGGTTTCTACCTTTGCTCCCAAGGGTCCCGTCATATCCAGGAGGGCCATGGGTACCCTTCATTCCTTTGATTCCTGGGAGGCCCTTTGTTAGCCTTTTACCTATAAGAAAATAAACTTAGCTCATTAGGTAAATTTTTTTTTTTTTTTACTTCAACCAGATTACTGTACAAGTTGGACTATGTGTAAAATACTTTTTTATGTATTTCTAGAGACTATTTTTTTCTATAAAGGGAGACATTTAAAAGCTCATACATCTGTCTTCAGGAGGTCCAGGAGATCCGGGATCCCCAGGAAGCCCTTGGTCTCCTGCATCCCCATCCAGCCCCGGGGGACCGATGAAAAAAGGCCCTGGTTCACCGGGGTCCCCTTTAGGACCTGGCAAGCCAGTTGGGCCATGCGGGCCTGGCAAGTAAGATCCATGAGACAGCCCGCCTGCACGGGGGAATAACAGGGAGTGTGAGATTATAAAAAAAGTGTTATAGAGACATCATGTCCTGATGTTATTTATAACAACAGACTATTTTCAAGTTTGTAATAGTCTACTTTCTGCACTCTAGAGGTCAGAAACCAATTATTGCAGGTTTAAAGACGTAAATAACTTGCTGACCAATAGCGAGTAGACAGAGTTCACTTTGCGGCTCACCTGGAAGTCCTACTTTTCCAGGAAACCCTGCAAAACCTAGGAAAAAAACAAACTCAATGAAAGATGAGGTTGACTAGCATAACCACATACATAATATTACACATACCAGTGCTGCAGTGATAAAACCTACCACACCTAGAAAGACTGACTTGCATGTGAACTCTGTTTTGTTTTGTTCGCTTTATTATTTTACCTGGAGTCCCAGGAGCCCCAGGTGGGCCTGGAGGACCAGGGTCCCCCTGATATCCTTTTAGATGTCCAGTCACAGGGTCAATTATCTAAAAGATGCACCATAGAGGAATACCAGGGTGAAAGATTATTATAAAAAAACAATTTACTATCAACAAAAGCATCCAAAATGTAATTAATCGCAAATATAAGCACAAAAACAATCCTCCCGTTTGTCCATTATGACAACACAGTAAGCAGTGTCTGCTTTGCCAGTAACCCTTGGTAAATGGTCGTATTAAAACTATAACAATATATAATGTAATTTTTTTAAGTTTCAAAAGAATGCAACCCTCGCCCTTTGCCTCACAATGGTTTGATCCACTGCCTCTTAGACCTCAGCACATGATGCACAGTGCTGTGTGGGAATCTGAGAGTCTGTTAGTAAGTAGTACAAACAAAGGATATGTTGGACATTTTCTTACTTCCACCACTCAATACAATAATACACATTTATAATCGTCACCAGTCTTAATTTTCGCTGAATTGAAACATGGAGTAAACACATGATTGCAAATATTATAGCAAACAACATACTATTGCCACCTACTGGCCTTTTTTGGTATTGCTGGTAGTAAATACAAATACCTGCATACATACTGGACTGATAAGGAAAGGAACACTGCTAGTAGTATTAGTAGTATTATAATGATTTATACATTTGAAGTTACCTGTGGACATTTATTTAGTTGATACACTTGGTAGATACTGTACAATACCTTTCTGTATTTAGTTTAAAATAAATAAACAATAAAAGTGTTAAATGTTGATTTAAGTTCAGCAATTATGTGTCTCATTTGTTATTATTATTAAATTGTTGTATTTTATCAAATTAAAATAATATAACAACATGATATCAACATTAAATATCCTGCTCTCCAGATATCACTCCACTCCAGATATCGGCAGATATCAGCATTGGCCATTGAAAAGACCATATCGGTTGACCATTAGTAAGAAAAATTACAATGCTATTAGCAATCAAATGTTAATGTTTTACCATAACAAAGTAATCCAATGCAGCTTTAATAGTGGAACCTTCTATATAGCTGCAACACTGTCTCTTAATGAACAAGTGATATGTGAAGTATTGAAGCTGATCATAAAGGACTAATATACAGAATAAAATATAAATACTTGCCTCTCCAGGAAGACCAGGGGGACCCCTATCTCCCTTTTGACCCTATGGAGCATGCAATCAGTAAATAGTAACACAGATGCTGTTAAAACATACAGTACCAGCTACTGTAGCCCAAAACTGCAGGCCTGGTGATACCGTAATCGCTTACTGACCCTCCAACCCAGCCCTCCTGGATCCCCTGGATAACCTCTGACACCAGGCCTTCCCTAAAGAGAGATACACAATTCTTTATCACTGTATGTACTATACATACAGTATGTACTATGTATGTACTATACATACTGTATGTACTATACATACAGTATGTACATACTGTATGCATGTACATACTGTATGTACATACTGTATGTACACTGTATGTATGTACACTGTATCTGTGCACACCGCATAAACACTAAATATCCAGTACCAAATATCCACGTGGTCCAGGATCACTATCCTTTCCCAGCTTTCCCTATAGAGAAATGTTGCCGACATGAGCAAAAAAACACAGAAATAGATAAATTATTTATCATAGTTATTATAACCATTGTCATTAGTGTCAAACATACATTCTCAGACAGGCATGGTATTATCTACTAAAGATGCTGGACAGTTAAAATAATGCAGTACCAGGACAGCGGCATACAAACAGGAAACACTCATACAAGCTCAAAATTCCACCCACAGTTGAAGTGGATGGAGGTAAGAGCTGGAGTAGAAATAAAGAGTATCAGTTATATTTATCCAACTACAGACGAGGTACTGTGTATTGATTCGAGTCAGCAAAGCATCAAAGATGCTTTAAGTTTGTCAGGCTTGGATCAATGTATGTGGGTGCTTTTGAGTAGAAGGCCAAAACCTTCTATTCCCCATATATCATTTTATATCATAATATAGTATTGTTTTTTAAGGTTTACACCTAATAACCATCTAATCCGGTGAATTAAATACAATAAATATGCATATGGGTCCAAGATATTAATATGATGTATAACATGTGCTCCTCGACCAGATATAATGAGTGTAAACAGGGCCCAAATTCAATCAATTCCAAAAGCAGGTGAACATAATCGGATAAACAACATTAAGATTATCTTTAGGTTTTTATTAAATCATACTGGATATATAGTTGACCTCAAACTTTGGAAATGTAATTATTGTCGGGACAGAGTGCATTGCCTATTGCCAACCTATTGCATATTTGGTATAGAATGGATTAACATGAAAATGGCATTTACCAATTCAATTTACAATTTACAATTTGGCATTTAGCAGACGCTTTTATCCAAAGCGACTTACAATTGTATGGTGCTATTACATTGAGCAGGTAGGGGTTAGACATCTTGCTCAAGGATGCTTACAGGTAGGCCAACTCTGGGGCATGAACCCACGACCTTCTGGCTGGGAGTCCAACACCCAGACCACTAGACTATCCTGTTCCCAAGTCCATGTGAAATCACGGACATCACAGAAAAGTGAAGAAAATACAATACAATACAATAGGCCTCAAAAACTCAATCTCTTAAGGAATCTTACCTCAGGCCCTTCAATTCCTTTGTCTCCCTTCGCTCCGTTAAGATTAAAACCATAACCAGGGTCACCCTGCGGAGGGATGAGAAAAGGAGAAGATGGAGGTATTTGCATTCAATGGGTTTTACAATGCAACTACGTCAGAGAGTGTTATAATCCCATGTGTGCATGAGATACATACAGGCGAACCCTCGCAGCCCTTTTCTCCCCTATCTCCACTGTCTCCTTTTTCACCCTGGAGTGAGAACCAGTGGTTAGAGCTAGAACATTCGTTAGGAACCACACTTAAATGTTGTCTTTGAACATAAGATAAGTTCTCATCAAGGTTTCTCCGGTTGTTTGATAGTAATCTACTCGCTGGAGTAGGAGACACAGATCTCTTATATATGCTGTAGGTCTACTTTGTCTGTTAATCTACCTTAAATTCTATGGCACCAGTGACAAACTGTTTTATACGTCCCGGTGGCCCAGGAGGTCCCGGTGGCCCCCTTCTTCCCTAAACAAACAAAAACAACTGGTTATATTAAACATAATGTACCTCTGTTCACATACATATGTTTAACACATATTTATCACACTCAAACAAATAAGAAAGCAGTTTCGTAGATAGGCTGTTTAAACTCTAGAACATGTTCAGTAAACACTAATCAGGAAACACTTAAAGAGGAAACACTGTAAATGTTAAACATCTCCTTATCAGTGTTTGTACCGAGGCCAATAATATAAAATACAAAAATTGTTGACATTACCTTTGGACCAGGTGGTCCAGGGGAACCATTGCCCCCCCCTTGACCCTGTGGGGTGGAGACAGAACAGTCAGTTGTTTACATTACCACAGTATAATATGTTTTTACTATTGTGTCTTTCTCTGATCGCTCTCAAACATAAAGCTGACACTGATGCACATTGGCGACTCGTGTTTTGGAGAACAGTGAAGGCCGAATCCTGAAGGCCAAATTGTGCACTTCTAAATATTAGCAAAGATTGTGGATTGTTTGTCCTGGTGCTCTTCATTCTATCTCTGGTGGTGACAAAAATACTTCATTCACAGTTGCACGCAGACAAAAAAAAATCCCACTTCCACGCATCAGGCCAGTTCTATTACCTTAGCTCCTGGGGGCCCTATGTGACCAGGAACCCCCTGTTCATAAAAGAAACATATAAAACAGAGTCAGTGTTAATGTGTGTGCACTGGAGCTGGGAAAAACAAGCCAAACAAGTTGACTCACATCAGGACCTTGAGGCCCAGTGTCCCCCGGGAACCCATCCTCTCCAGGCAAACCTTCTCCTCCCTAGAACACACACACCAAGGTCAGCTCCCTCTCTTTCAACAGCTATGGAAACTAGAAAGAGATTAACATGAGACCTCGATCATTTACCGGCATTCCGTCTCTCCCAGGAAGCCCAGGTGTGGTATCCACTAGTATCTGGGATTCACCCTACACAAAGATAAATAGGAAAAAAATACAAAACATACCAAGACAAGGCAAGGCAAGGCACTTTATTTATAGAGCACATTTTATACACGAGGCAGACTCAATGTGCTTCACATAAAATATACAATAAAACAGGATTTAAAAAGCATGCATAAAAATACATTTAAATGAAAGAATAAAATAGTAAGAGAATAAGCATTTAAATTTAAGAATAAAAGAATACAATCAAAAGGTTTTACAGCATAGCAAAATTCAAAGTGCAAAATTCCAAAAGTGCAGTTTAGCAGAAAGCAATGGTGAACATAAACAATTTGAGTCTGGAATCCTGAAAAGAGACCATTACAATAATTTAACATACTGGTAATAAAGGCATTTTCCAAGACTTACAAAGGTTTTTCTAAGTCTTGTTTGGACATGAGTCCTGCTAAGTCTTGCTATGTTTTTAAGGTGATAGTAGGCTGATTTTGTTACTGACTTGATGTGGCTATTGAAATTTAGATCTGAATCCATGATAACACCAAGATTTCTGACTTGGTTTTTGGTTTTCAAAGACAGGGAGTCAAGGTGTGAGCAAGATTTTAGCCTTTCTTCTTTGGCACCAAAGAGAATAATCTCAGTTTTCGTGCTGAAAAGCCCAACCCAATTATGTTTAGCTGTTTAAAGTGTAATGAAAAGTAATGTGGTGACACTGTTCTGGATATTGGCATTGTTCTGTTATTATCAACTTTGTCCTTGGTATGATTCTGATTGAAATTGTGAAGTTGCGTCTTTTTGCCATTGGGAGTAGTCTGCATTTATCTCGTGTGACTTTTCACTATAGTCCATTCCCATGCTACACACAGCAAGCTGGTATCTTTATTATGACATTGCCCTCACCCCTCACTCAGAAAAGAATGAAACACATTAGGGTTCTTAGCCCTGGGAAATAACTCCCTTATTTGCCTGATCAGACTTAACTGTTATATGTCTATACAGTATTCTGTTTACTTGAAAACATTAATATAAAGTATAGTACTTATTTAGTAATGCTAGTGTTGCTTACCTGAACATAGAAGAGCAAGTAAAGCTCTAATCAGTGAAATAACTCAAAACACCCATGTGGGTGCACAGGCACTACATACTGTCACTTAAACGGTGCACTGCACCTCTATGAAAATCCACAATTGACTGATTATTGATTGATAGGAAAAAAAATACCTTAGGTCCACGTGCTCCAGGTAAACCCTAGAAATTAAATAAATACATAAATAAATGCTGATGGTATCACGCACACACATGACATTTTTATCATACCACATTGATGCTGCTGGTTACTTTGTTGTAAATACATTAAAGAGACAGGCCCCTAGTTTCCCGGTCAAGGCGCAAGCGGGGGGCAAACGGCGCAAGTTTACGGCGCAAGTTCCGGCCACAAGTTCACTCCACAAGTTCACTCCGCAAGTCAAGTGGTCTCCACAAGTCAAGCAAGTCAAGTGGTCTTACTAGTAATCCAACAGGACCAGAGGGACCTGGCAAACCAGGAAATCCATCTTCTCCCTAAAAACAGACACAATATTTTACCACCAAATTTGGAACCCACATCTACTGTTGGCTAAACTATAACTTTCAAATGTGTTTATCACACACAGCAACCTGCATTCACTTCTTCAGAGCAGACAAGTTTTATTATTACATTCAAATGATATTCATTTTAAAAGATGTATTTTAGCACCTTGGTCTGTAAGGCCATCTGCTCAAGTCTAACTGAACCCTCACCATAAGTAAGTGAAACACACAGTAGAGTTCGATTTACATCATCTTACATTGGTCCTGTTGCATCCTGGGGCTCCTGGAAGACCCTGAGGTCCCTGCACACCTGGGGTGCCCTGACAGATGAGACAGTCAAGGTTAGCTGCACAGTATGTGGACCTGTAGCACAGATTTTGTATGCTACATATACACTACACTGCATATATACTGTAGCATAAACATCACAGATCATCAAGTCACCCTGGATGAGACAGCACACATTGCAGACACACCATTAATACCATTTATATACTGTAGGGCAATGAGACACAGGAAACACTACTCTTAATTCAGTTACATGCCTACAAACAGACCCGTGCACACACACACACACACACAAGCTGCTCGAGACAACTTACGGGTAAACCCGGGGACCCAGCAAATCCGTCTTTTCCTTGACGCCCCTGTAATGAAGATGAGGATTGCGCAGTGGTTTTGGTACATGTGTAACAATGTACACCAGCAACAAAGGCCCCTTTTGGGTCTCTTGGGACGAATAGAGCGGGCTGTCTTTAAAAGCCCTTTGTCAGGGCAGCATAGGCTAGTGGTTATGGTGGACTCCCAGACGAAAGGTTGTTGGTTGTCTCCCTGACATGCCCAACCTTGTAAGCTTGTAAGCATCCTTGAGCAAGATGTCTAACCCCGACCCGCTCCCTAATGCTAAAGTGTACTACTGAATAGTACCTGTACTCACGGTAAGTTGCTTTACATAAAAGTGTCTGCTAAATGCCCAAATTGTAACATGATCAGATAGTTAGATACAGCAGATACTGCTGCTGATACCCGTGCACACACAGACAATAGACTGTACAACACACAGCTGGTTACATCTTTTACAAAAAAGTGGCAAAGTGGACAGGACTGCTTTGAATTTGTGTTATCGTTACCCGACTGCCTTTATGTCCAACATGTCCTTCAAGACCAGTGTCACCCTGTAAAGGACAACACAGTTACAATCACAATTAATACACCCCCTGCAAGGAATATGTAAGTATGTGGAGAAAAAGGCTATTATGTAATATCAATGTAATTTATCCAAGTACATTTCCCATAGATAACTACCTTTGGTCCCATGGGCCCAGCGAGGCCCTGTGATCCTGGATGGCCCACTTTGCCTTGTAGGCCTGCGCCTCCTGGAAAACCTTTAATGCCCTGTGCGTGTGTTTGTGTGCGTGCATGCATGTGTGTGTGTGAGCAACATGGGGAAACCAGAGAAAGACGGATGAATAACCAAGGATAGCGTTTCTCGATTGTAGAAATACTGATCATGTTTCGTTAATTCTTCAATGCTGTTACTACCAATATTTACACACTGCTATCCCAACATCGGTGAAGGGATGATGGTGATTATTTAGCACCCACAGATGCTACACTCACCTTGTTTCCTTTCACTCCCTCGCAGTGACATCTGGACCTTCCACTGCAAACACACTATCAACACATGAAAACAAAACCATTTATTATTCACAATACGAATCGCAGAAGATAATTATACTGAAGTTATTACAAATACATAATGTCACATTAAACTAATTTAGTGTATGTTACTATACTTGTTTTGTTTTTAAACCTGTCTATAATTAGGAAGAATTATATATTATGTATTTATTATTTGCACGGTTTTGCTATACATTTATACCATGGCACATTGAGTCAGTGGCAGGGACTGTTTTACATTATTTGGACAGTCACACTGGAAGGCCACTGTGAGGACATGAATATTTAGCATCTAATTCCTTAGATAAGGAAACAATAGTCACTACCTGTTGCAAACAAGGCAGCAGGAGCTATTCAGATGCCACCCGCAGGTCACCCAGCACCGGAGAAACCCTTTGATCATCTTATGATGGACTT